>JAVKPL010006584.1:0-26742 GCA_032173675.1 Gastrolobium villosum | reverse complement strand
CATGATTATGGGTGCAGTAATCAACTAGCCTTTCAACATATAAAATGCATGCAAGCAGTCATCAGTAAACAGAAATTCTTCATCCTTTCCTAACAACTTGCACAATGGTTTTGCTATCTTTGAAAAGTCTTTTATGAAACGACGGTAAAATCTAGCATGTCCTAGAAAACTTCTCACACCTTTAACATTTATGGGAGGGGGTAGTTTCTCAATAACAGAGATCTTGGCCTTATCTACTTCAATTCCTCTGTTGGACACTTTGTGTCCCAGGACAATACCCTTTGTCACCATGAAGTGACATTTCTCCCAATTCAGCACAAGATTACAATCTTGGCATCTTTTCAAAACACTATCCATGTTTTCTAAACATGCATCAAAAGTAGGACCAAACACAGAAAAATCATCCATGGAAATCTCAATGCATCTTTCTACCAAGTCAGAGAATATGGAAAACATGCACCTTTGAAAAGTTGCGGGTGCATTGCATAGGCCAAAAGGCATCCTCCAGTATGCAAAGATTCTATAGGGGCAAGTGAATGCAGTCTTCTCCTGATCTTCCAGAGCCACAACTATCTGATTGTAGCCTGAGTATCCATCTAAGAAACAGTAGAAAACATGTCCAGCCAATCTCTCCAGCATCTGGTCCAGGAATGGAATAGGGAAATGGTCCTTCCGGGTTGCTTTTTTGAGTCTCCGGTAGTCTACACACATCCTCCAGCCAGTCACTATTCTTGTAGGGAACGGTTCATTGTTTTCATTTTTGACTAGAGTCATCCCTCCTTTCTTGGGTACTGTTTGAACCGTACTCACTCAAGCACTGTCTGAAATAGGGTAAATCATTCCAGGGTCAAGTAACTTCACCACCTCTTTCCTCACTACCTCTTTTAGAGTGGGATTAAGTCTCCTCTGTGGTTGCCTCACTGGTTTGACCTCTTTATCCATCAGTATCTTGTGAGTGCAGAAGGAAGGGTTGATACCCTTAAGATCTGAAAATGACCAGCCCATGGCTGTCTTGTTCTTCTTGAGTACCTCTACCAACTTCATTTCCTCCCCTTCAGACAAGAATGCATTGATAATGGCTGGGTAGGTTTGATCATCCCCAAGGAACACATATTTCAGATTTAAAGGCAGTTCTTTAAATTCTACCTTAGGTGCTCCCTTAGGAATGTCATCCACCTTCTGTTCAAGCTCCTCAACTACCGGTTCTTCTTGATAATATTCCTCACTGGTCTCTTCCTTACATTTGTCTTCCTCTAATAACAGGTCCTCTTTTCTTGTTACTTCATCCACAACCTCCTGGATGATATCAATCCTGAAACAATCCTCAACATCAACAGGATGTTTAATTGCTTCAAACACATCAATTGTGACTGTCTCTTCATTCACCCTTAGCATAAGCTTCCCTTGTTCAACATCAACCAGGGATCTAGCAGTTGCTAAGAATGGCCTCCCTAGAAGTAGAGGGCTTTCAGTATCTTCTGCTTCCATATCTAGAATCACAAAGTCCACTGGAAAAATGAACTTATCCACCTTAACCAAAACATCTTCTACCTCACCTTCTGGTCTCTTGATAGATCTATCTGCAAGATGCAGAATAAGATTAGTATCCTTCAATGTGTTGATTCCCAAGGCTCTACATACAATCAATGGCATCAAATTTATGCTGGCCCCCAAATCAAAAAGTGCCTTCCCTACTTCCACATCTCCAATGGCAATAGGGATGCTGAAACTTCCTGGATCTTTTAATTTTGGTGGAAGTTTCTTATGGATAAGGGCACTACACTCTTCTGTTAATGCCACCGTCTCACTATCCTTTAGTTTCCTCTTCTTAGACAAAATATCCTTCATGAACTTGGCATAGTGAGGCATGTTCTCCAAGACCTCAGCAAATGGAATGTTGATCTGCAACTTCTTAAAGATATCTAGAAATCTTGCATAATGCTATTTCTGGATTTCTTGCTTCAACCTCTGAGGATAAGGAACTTTGGCATATGGGGACAAGTTAATGGGCTAATCTTTCTTGTCAGCCATTTTCTTCTTCTCCCACTTCATCATCTTCTTAGGTGAAGAGTTATTTTCAACTACCACCTCATTTTTTTTCTTATCTTCCTTCACTGTTGCTTTTTCATCATCTTCTACTACATCCTCTATAATTACTTCTTCTTCATCTTTCTTGCCTTCCACTTTCTTCTGAACCGGTTGAAGTACAAGCCCACTTATTGTACTAATAGCTTTGCAGTGCTCCTTTGGATTCACCATCGTATCACCAGGGAACTTGCCCTGTGATCTCTCAGATATCTGCCTTGATAACTGACTAATCTGTGTCTCCAAATTCCGGATGGATGCTTCCTGGTTTCTGAATGAAGTTTTAGTTTCTTGCATGAATGCAGAAGTTTCTTCTCTGAAAGAATTTGACCCTTGAATGAAATCTTGAGTAGTCTTAGATAACTGGGCAAAAGCTTTCTCCCATGCAGAAGTATCTCCTTGCTGTGATGAATGTGGTGGAAGAGGACTCAATAGAGGATTTAACTGATGGTTGGAACTGTAACTGAACCCAGGGTGTTGATTCCTATTCTTCCATGGTGGCATATATAGATTTCGCCCTTGGGTGTTAGGGTTCCTCTGATCATACCATACTCCATTAACCTCGGCTTGTTCTGTAGATACCCCATAATCACAATCATCTGTTACATGGCTTTTCCCACAAATTGCACACACACAGTTAGTGTCCACAGAAGCAACCTTTTGATTAGATAGTTGCTTAGTGAGAGCATCCAACTGTTGTTGTTGCTCTTTTTGAGTTTGCATCAACTGATCATTCTTGGCTAGCAGAGCATCATATCCATCCAACTTAATGATTCCTGTTCTTCTATCAGCCACTGGAGCATTGTTAAATTCCTAAGATGCCAAAGATTCAAATATGTCAAGTGCTTACTGAGGAGTCTTGGTTGTCAATGACCCACCAGCAGTGGCATTCACCAATGTCCTAGTATTAGTAGTTATCCCTTGAAGAAAGATTGCTGCCTGATTCCACACTTCAATCCCATGTTGTGGACATTTCCTCAACAATGTCTTGAACCTTTCCCAGGCCTCATAAATGGACTCTGACTCTTTCTTCTTGAATCCTGTGATCTCATCCTTCAACTTTGCCCTCTTGGATGCTGAAAAGAATCTGGCCAAGAATTTGGTCTGTAGATCTTCCCAAGTAGTAATACTTCCTTGTGGCAGTGACTGCAACCATCTCCTGGTATCATCCTTCAGTGAATGAGTAAATAGCCTCAACAGAATGGCATCTCTTGTCACTCCATTGATTTTCACAGTGTCACTTAACAACAAGAAATTCTCAATGTGCATATATGGATCTTTTGCACTTGTTCCAACAAACTGTTCCTTTTGCACCAACTGTACCAGTGCAGGCTTCAATTCGAAATTGTCGGGCTCCACAGTAGGTCTAACCACACTTTCAATGGGTGGAATGACAGCAGGAGTCATGTAATCTCCCAGTGTCCTTTGTGGTGGTTGCACATGATTTTCTGCCATAATTTCTTCCTTTACTGTAGTACTTGGTTCACCACTTTCCAATACTTACTGCCTTCTTCTGACTGCCCTTCTATTCCTTCTAATTGTCCTTTCTAATTCTGGATCAAACAACAAAGATTTTTATCAATAGTACCTTGCATACACCAGAATTATCAGAGAACAAAAATTCATACAACAAAAAATCAAAATGCTGAAAAGTAAAAGATTCAATCTCAACAACTAATGGTATTGTCAATGTTGAACATTGTAACAGCCCGTGTTAACCCGGTCTGTTAACACACTATCGTATTAAGCCACGCTTAATTAAAATGCGGAATAACTTTTTCTTTAATTCAATTATGACGTCATTAACTTAACCAACTTGATTACTTAATCATTTTCATAAAAATACTGCCTGTATGTAAATTGCAAGACATCTAACTGGAATACCTCATATATAAATAATGGTGAGTATCTAAAGCCACAGGTCTACACAAGTAGCCTGGGTCAAATCCTGATACTTTAATTACAACATTAATTTAATAAGACGATAACAATCATGTGGCATGGACAAACCCCATGCTCACCAAATAAGGCAACAATGCCCACAAATAGTCTCAACATAAACTTAACATAAATAAAGCAGAAAACATAACAGCAGTCAAATAAACAGCAATCCACAACCAGCACGTCAGCATAATTATCAGCTCAGCTCTGGCCTCCTGCCACCCGAGCCCTCAACATTACCTGATCCTGAAATAAGCGTCCCCAAACGTGGGGTGAGATCTCTAACAAGAAATCTCAGTAAGACAAGGGGTCCTCAAGGAGTCTCCACCCCAAGCTCACTTACATGTGTAATATAAGTTCAAAAACAGTATTACAGTATAAGTTCTAAAATCATGCGATGCAGCAATTAATCATGTCATGTGTGCCTTCAAATCTACTGGCCAGAGAAATGTAGGAATACGTCAATGCCTACATGAGTACATGGATACTACCTGCACCTCACCCACATGCTTCTCCATCTTGTATGTACTACATACTCAGGATTGCCGTCTAGGTGGACACCACATGCATATCATAATAGCTCATTACATATAAACAGCTCAACAGCATTTCCAAAATAATCAAAGCATGTAACACAGCATGCATAAAACCATCCCCATGGGACATGGTGGGACATCAAAATGGCTAAACCGAGGACACGAAAGCTTACCTTGCAAGCTAGCTATCCAAGCCAAGAGTCCGCACAAACTCAAAGTCCAAACACAGCAGAATCACAATCTGTTTTAGACCAATAATTATATCAATATTAATATTCTAATATTTACAATGTTAAACTAGACATCTTGAGGTTTCCAACGATATACTTTATGCCTCAATCGGAGTTGTATAACTCCGGTTATGATTTTCGCAAAGTGACTGCTGCCAACTGAATTTCCAGCAACCAAGACGCGACTTTAAAGTAACACTGAGATCAAACCACTTATCCAATGGCTACGAAATTTTACAGGGTTATAACCTTATGTGTTAGCTACACATAGGTCCAAACGGCACTCGATTTGGAGCTCTGTAGCTCAAGATATCGAATTTTTATCGAAACAGGTTCGTTGCTGTCCCCATATCCGGATATGGATATCCGGATATCATATCCGGATACTGATATCCGGATATCTGCCCGACAATATCCGGATATCTCACAACATAATGCATTTTCTGCATTTCGTGAATATCCAATCCATAGGTTCAACTTTTTAACCGATTAAAGGCACTTAAACATGCATTTCTAGGTGTGTTTAACCTACCTCACCCTTAAGTTATTAACTTAGCTCAATACATGCATCAAGGTTCCATTTTTAAGCATTTAAACCCATGATCATAGTTGGTATAACTTACCAAAGCTCAAAACAGAGGCAAGTTGTGCTCTTGGAGCTCTCCCAAGGTTCCTCAAACTCAGCCTAAGTAGGAGCACGAAAATGGCACTTCAAGGTGGGTTCTTGCACCACAAGAAGGCACTTTGAAGCTCACAATGACTACCACAAAGTAGCCATTACTAAAGCTCCAAACTCATGCTCACTAACTACCCCTCAACTCAGAATGATGGCCACAATGCAGCCCCAAGGTTTACTCTCACCTTCACAAGTGTTTAAACAAGCATGAAAGGTGATAACTTGGCTAAAGAATGAAGAAGGAAGAAGAAGAAGAAGAAGAAGAAGAAGGGTGGCAGCAGCAGCCACTATTCACGTAGGAAATGTATGGCCTAGGGTTTTGTGCCCACTAATGGGTCTATTTATAGGCCCAAGCCACTAACCGCGCAGTATTAGCCTTAATAGCAAAGTAAAAGATATTGATCCCAAACTTTGGAATCTAGACCTACGCATTTTTCTAAGATTTGTCATATTTTTATTTTATTTTTCGGAGCACCTTTCCGGTACGCGATTTTCCATAGCCAGTATCAGTTCTGACATCAGATTACGTCATTTTGACTTGAAACTTGTTTTACAAGTCCTACATAATATTCTAGTAATTATTATGCATTCGTTATAATTTTCCGGGATACTTTTCCGGTACGCATTTATACCGAGTAGCAGAACCGGTATCTGCGCTTTTATTCCGAAAAGCGACTTTCAGCATTTTTACTCACTCAATATAATTATCTAAGCCCATTAATAATTATTAGGGTCAATTATGGAATTATTTCCTAATTATCATAATTAATTCACTAATTACCTTAATTAGCGGTGCGGGTTCTTACATGCACCCCACCTTTTTAAGGATTTTGTCCTCAAAATCAGAAACATACCTGTCTCGAAAGTCGGGATACTGTCGGAGAAGCTCATCCTCTCGCTCCCAGGTACACTCCTCAGGAGTTCTTCCTGACCATTGTACTTTGACCATCGGAATGATCTTGCTCCTGAGCTGTTTCTCGCCTCGATCGAGAATCTTGAGTGGTCCGACGGGAGTCTTTAGGTTCTCCCGAACCTCCACATCATCCGGCTGTACCACGTGCGAAGGATCTGCTATGTACTTCCGAAGCTGAGACACGTGAAACACGTCGTGGATGTTGGCTAGGTTCGGAGGTAAGGCGAGTCGATAGGCAACTGGTCCTACTCTACCAAGGATCTGGTAGGGCCCTATGAATCGCGGGCTCAACTTCCTCACGCCGAGTGCCCGTCCAACACCGGTGACAGGTGAAAGTTTCACAAACACGTGCTCACCCTCACTGAACTCCAGTGGTCGATGCTTGACATCATAGTAGCTCTTCTGACGATTCTGCGCCTGCTTCAACTTTTCCCTGATCATCTGGATCTGTAGGGTAGTATCTTGGACAAAGTCCAAGCCGAAAAGCTCTTTATCTCCAACCTCAGACCAGCAGGTAGGAGTCCGACACCTCCTACCGTACAGCGCCTCGTAGGGTGCCATGCACAGACTAGCATGAAAACTGTTGTTGTACGAGAATTCAACCAACGGAAGGTACCTATCCCATGCAGAACCCTGCTCCAACGTGCAAGCTCTCAACATGTCCTCCAATGTCTGGATGGCCTGCTCAGTCTGTCCGTCAGTCTGAGGGTGATAGGCGGTACTCAATCTCAACTGCGTACCAAAAGCCTCCTGCAGCACCTCCCAGAACCGAGATGTGAACTTCGGGTCCCTATCACTGATGATACTCTCGGACTCCCCGTGAAGCCTCACGATCTCGCGGACATATAGCTTGGCCAACTGCTCTGTAGTGAAGCTCACCTTCACTGGAAGAAAATGGGCAGACTTGGTCAATCTGTCCACAATGACCCAGATGGAGTCACAACCAGCCTGAGTTTTAGGCAATCCCACCACGAAGTCCATGGAAATACTTTCCCACTTCCACTGTGGAATCTCCAGAGGTTGAAGTTTACCAGACGGTTTCTGGTGCTCAATCTTTACTTTATGGCAAATCAGACACTTGGACACGTAGACCGCTATGTCCTTCTTCATGCCCGGCCACCAAAAATTTCTCTTTAAGTCCTAGTACATTTTTGTGGCACCAGGGTGAATAGTAAACCGTCCCTTATGAGCCTCTGTCATCACCTCTTCGGTCAATGGCCCTCGAGGAATCACAATCCTCTTCTGAAACAGCAGCAACCCGTCATCGTTCCAAGACACACCGTCCTGGTTCTTCACATAATCGAGGCACTCTCTTTGCACTTGCGCCTCTTTGATCTTTTCCATCAGCTCATTAATCACTTCCGCTGTTTCCATCTCAAGCAGTGCACCCCCAAACAAGGAGTTCACTCTCAAGTCTCTGAACTTCTCGATCACCTCGTAGTCGTTCATCATTAAGCTGGATAAGCTCACGGATTTCCGACTCAAAGCATCGGCTACCACATTGGCCTTGCCAGGATGATACCTCAACTCAAAGTCGTAGTCCTTTAAGAACTCCGTCCATCTACGCTGTCTCATGTTCAACTCCTTCTGGTCAAACAGATATTTCAGGCTCTTGTGATCACTGAATACAGCAAACTTCATGCCAAACAGGTAATGCCTCCAAATCTTGAAAGCAAAAACAATGGCTGCCAACTCCAAGTCGTGAGTCGGGTAGTTCTCCTCATGAGGTTTCAACTGTCTTGAAGCGTAAGCAACCGCTTTCCCTTTCTGCATCAGCACACAGCCAAGTCCTTTACCAGAGGCATCGCAGTACAACTCGAATTGCTCCGCAGGATCAGGAAGAACTAACACTGGAGCAGTAGTCAGTCTCTCCTTTAACTCCTGAAAACACTCCTCACACTCATGTGTCCACACGAATGGAGTCTCCTTTCGGGTAAGGCGAGTCATCGGTAGCACCATCTTGGAGAATCCTTCTATGAACCTTCGATAGTACCCGGCCAAACCCAAGAAGCTTCTCACTTCTGTAACCGTCTTGGGCCTCTCCCAATCCATCACGGCCTCAATCTTGTTAGGATCAACTGCAACTCCATTAGCAGAAATCACATGACCCAAAAATTTCACCGCCTTGAGCCAAAACTCGCATTTTGACGGCTTCGCATAGAGCTTCTTCTCTTTTAGCACTTGCAACACAATCTTCAAGTGCTCGGTATGCTCCTCCTCCGTCTTGGAGTAGATCAAGATGTCGTCAATGAAGACGATCACAAACTGATCCAGGTACGGCTGGAAGATTCTGTTCATGTAGTCCATGAACACTGCGGGTGCATTGGTGAGTCCAAACGGGATCACCAAGTACTCGTAGTGCCCGTACCTCGAGCGAAATGTTGTCTTTGGGACATCCTCCGGCTTTACCCGTATCTGATGATAACCGGACCGGAGATCAATCTTGGAATACACACAAGCACCCCTGAGCTGATCCAGCAAATCATCAATGCGTGGAAGAGGATACTTGTTCTTGATTGTCACCTTGTTCAACTGTCTGTAGTCGGTGCACAACCGCATGGTCCCATCTTTCTTTTTCACAAATATGACCGGTGCTCCCCAGGGAGACACACTCGGCCGAATAAAATCTTTTGCTGAAAGCTCCTCGATATGCTTCTTCAGCTCCGCCAACTCTGGTGGCGACATCCGGTATGGAGCCAACGAGATAGGCCCCACACCAGGCAATAAATCTATGGAGAATTCTATCTCTCTCTGCGGTGGAAACTCAGGAATCTCCTCAGGAGACACCTCGAGGAATTCCCTCACCACAGGAATGCCAGTGAGATCCTCCCGTGTCCCACTCACCAAACCTCCCAACATGACATAGCCAAATGCCCCTGCTCTCAAGGCCCTCCTCGCCTGCAGGACTGAAATGAACGGTGAGGAACTGGCTGTGGACCCACCCGGAGACATCACCACTTTCTTGGCACAACAGTCAATCATTGCACAGTTTCTGGACAACCAATCCATGCCCAAAATAATTTGAAGGTTGGCCATCGGCAATCCTATCAGATCTACCGAGAAGTCACGGCCATCCCACTGAAACGCTACATCGCGATGAACAGTGGAGGTCAAACATTTTTCTCCGGTGGTGGTGGTCACCCGCATCGGTGGAGAAAGCACATCACTGGGCAACTCAAGCCCCACAGCAATAGGGGTAGCAACAAAAGAGTACGTTGCCCCGGAATCAAACAAAACATCAACAGTTGATCCACCAATGGTAACAGTACCTCTGACCAGGTTCGGAGCTCTGTCCGACTGCTGACGATCAAGTGTGTAGACTCGTCCGGTAGTAGGGGGCACGACTGGTGCCCCAGTAGGAACCATCTGCAATGGCACAGCCTGCACTGCAGCAACTCTCGCCGTCGGGCAATCTCTGGAGTAGTGGCCCTCCTTGCCACACTGGAAGCAAATCAGCTGACCGGTAGAGCACGGCCCAAAATGTGACTTCCCGCATCCAGAACATCTGGGGGCAGGAGGTCTAGCGGTGTTCCCCTGAGCAGCAGTCTTTCTGAACTGATTTGGCGCTTGCTTAGCCGCCAACGGTGGTTTGCCCTTGCCTTTGTTGGCAAAATTCTTGTTCTTCCAGGGAGTAGAACCACCAGCGCTCTGCGGCACCTCAACCTTGGCCCTCTTGGCCTGACTCGCCCGGCAGTAGTCCTCGATGTCGCGGCACTGCTGCACCAACGCTCCGAAGTCTCTCGAAGCAGAACCAGCGAGATGTCCAGCAATATCCTCATTTAGTCCCCTCCGGAACTTGGCCGCCAGAAAAATAGGAGTCGGTCTCGCCATGCGGAAATGAGAGAACTTGACCAGCTCATTAAACTTGGCCAGGTACTCGTCAACAGACAACGAGCCCTGTACCAACCAGTCAAACTCTCCCTGCTTCCTCTCCTGTGAGTCATAAGGGAAGTACTGACCCAGGAAGCTCTCCTCGAAGAATGGCCACGTCATCACATGACCCTGCATCTCGTAGACCTGAGATAGGTTGGTCCACCACTCATGGGCCTCGCCCTCCAGCATGTACGTGGCGAACAGCAGCTTCTGCGGATCGGTGCATTGCATGATCCGGAAAATTTTGTCCAGCGCCTGTAGCCATCTGGCAGCAGCAATGGGATCATACGATCCGTCGAAGGTGGGTGGCTTATGCTTGCGGAAAGCATTCAGCCGGCGATCGATCTCGTCACGATCCTCAGCAAGTACGGGGATAGTCTGCATAGCCCCCGTCAAGTGACTACCCTCACCCATCTGGCTCTGGGTGTCCTCCTGTTGACTAGGCGGAGGTGGAGGCGGTGGCGGCGGTGGAGGACCCTGGCCCGCAGCAGGACCAGCCCTCAACTCCTCCAACATAACTCTCATCATCGTCATGTTGGCCATCCGGTTCTCCTCCAGAACCTCTGCCGTGGTTTGCCGGTTCGCATCTCGAATAGCGTCCAGCATCGCCCGGTTCGCCAGCCTCGTGGCTTCCTGGTCGGCTAGTCGGGCCGCCTGCATCTCAGCCAATGCAGCCAGGACAGGATCCGTCTGATCCCCACTAGTACTCGTGTTCCTCCTCGGTGGCACCATGACTCTGCACAAGTTACACAAAGAATGAGTTGATCAGGCCCACGCCATGTGGTCACATATGCATTATCATAACACGCACCAGTCAGAGAGAACGCAAAGTAGACACGCAACGACTCATCCTAAGTTATTGCAATACATACAGGCTTTTCCCTAGAAAGTGCTCTGATACCATAAAATGTAACAGCCCGTGTTAACCCGGTCTGTTAACACACTATCGTATTAAGCCACGTTTAATTAAAATGCGGAATAACTTTTTCTTTAATTCAATTATGACGTCATTAACTTAACCAACTTGATTACTTAATCATTTTCATAAAAATACTGCCTGTATGTAAATTGCAAGACATCTAACTGGAATACCTCATATATAAATAATAGGTGAGTATCTAAAGCCACAGGTCTACACAAGTAGCCTGGGTCAAAATCCTGATACTTTAATTACAACATTAATTTAATAAGACGATAACAATCATGTGGCATGGACAAACCCCATGCTCACCAAATAAGGCAACAATGCCCACAAATAGTCTCAACATAAACTTAACATAAATAAAGCAGAAAACATAACAGAAGTCAAATAAACAGCAATCCACAACCAGCACGTCAGCATAATTATCAGCTCAGCTCTGGCCTCCTGCCACCCGAGCCCTCAACATTACCTGATCCTGAAATAAGCGTCCCCAAACGTGGGGTGAGATCTCTAACAAGAAATCTCAGTAAGACAAGGGGTCCTCAAGGAGTCTCCACCCCAAGCTCACTTACATGTGTAATATAAGTTCAAAAACAGTATTACAGTATAAGTTCTAAAATCATGCGATGCAGCAATTAATCATGTCATGTGTGCTTTCAAATCTACTGGCCAGAGAAATGTAGGAATACGTCTATGCCTACATGAGTACATGGATACTACCTGCACCTCACCCACATGCTTCTCCATCTTGTATGTACTACATACTCAGGATTGCCGTCTAGGTGGACACCACATGCATATCATAATAGCTCATTACATATAAACAGCTCAACAGCATTTCCAAAATAATCAAAGCATGTAACACAGCATGCATAAACCCATCCCCATGGGACATGGTGAAACATCAAAATGGCTAAACCGAGGACACGAAAGCTTACCTTGCAAGCTAGCTATCCAAGCCAAGAGTCCGCACAAACTCAAAGTCCAAACACAGCAGAATCACAATCTGTTTTAGACCAATAATTATATCAATATTAATATTCTAATATTTATAATGTTAAACTAGACATCTTGAGGTTTCCAACGATATACTTTATGCCTCAATCGGAGTTGTATAACTCCGGTTATGATTTTCGCAAAGTGACTGCTGCCAACTGAATTTCCAGCAACCAAGACGCGACTTTAAAGTAACACTGAGATCAAACCACTTATCCAATGGCTACGAAATTTTATAGGGTTATAGCCTTATGTGTTAGCTACACATAGGTCCAAACGGCACTCGATTTGGAGCTCTGTAGCTCAAGATATCGAATTTTTATCGAAACAGGTTCGTTGCTGTCCCCATATCCGGATATGGATATCCGGATATCATATCCGGATATGGATATCCGGATATCATATCCGGATACTAATATCCGGATATCTTCCCGACAATATCCGGATATCTCATGACAGAATGCATTTTCTGCATTTCGTGAATATCCAATCCATAGGTTCAACTTTTTAACCGATTAAAGGCACTTAAACATGCATTTCTAGGTGTGTTTAACCTACCCCACCCTTAAGTTATTAACTTAGCTCAATACATGCATCAAGGTTCCATTTTTAAGCATTTAAACCCATGATCATAGTTGGTATAACTTACCAAAGCTCAAAACAGAGGCAAGTTGTGCTCTTGGAGCTCTCCCAAGGTTCCTCAAACTCAGCCTAAGTAGGAGCACGAAAATGGCACTTCAAGGTGGGTTCTTGCACCACAAGAAGGCACTTTGAAGCTCACAATGACTACCACAAAGTAGCCATTACTAAAGCTCCAAACTCATGCTCACTAACTACCCCTCAACTCAGAATGATGGCCACAATGCAGCCCCAAGGTTTACTCTCACCTTCACAAGTGTTTAAACAAGCATGAAAGGTGATAACTTGGCTAAAGAATGAAGAAGAAGAAGAAGAAGAAGAAGAAGGGTGGCAGCAGCAACCACTATTCACGTAGGAATTGTATGGCCTAGGGTTTTGTGCCCACTAATGGGTCTATTTATAGGTCCAAGCCACTAACCGCGCAGTATTAGCCTTAATAGCAAAGTAAAAGATATTGATCCCAAACTTTGGAATCTAGACCTACGCATTTTTCTAAGATTTGTCATATTTTATTTTATTTTTCGGAGCACCTTTCCGGTACGCGCTTTTCCATAGCCAGTATCAGTTCTGACATCAGATTACGTCATTTTGACTTGAAACTTGTTTTACAAGTCCTACATAATATTCTAGTAATTATCATGCATTCGTTATAATTTTCCGGGATACTTTTCCGGTACGCATTTATACCGAGTAGCAGAACCGGTATCTGCGCTTTTCTTCCGAAAAGCGACTTTCAGCATTTTTACTCACTCAATATAATTATCTAAGCCCATTAATAATTATTAGGGTCAATTATGGAATTATTTCCTAATTATCATAATTAATTCACTAATTACCTTAATTAGCGGTGCGGGTTCTTACAAACATCAAATCCCCAGCAACGGCGCCAAAAACTTGTTGTCAGATTAGCAAGTGCACTAGTCATACAAGTAATAAAATGATAAGTAAAGATCGTTCCCACGAGGATTTGTGTCAAGCACTGACTAACCAAATGTTATTGAGTTGAATCAACCGAAAAGTTCTGAATTGCATGGATTTCTTGTCACTAGAAATTTAGATTGCATAAAATTAAAGAATTTCAAAACACACAAAATATGAATATAACTTAACAAGTAGTAAGATGTCAATTTCCCTCAAGCATAAATTTATGGATGGACCAATTTCCATCATGAATTATCTACTATGTGATGTTAATCAACCTTTTACTTATCATCGAGATGTAATGTCGTACTACCCTGATAGACACATTAATCAGAAACCCCAATGTCTTGGTGATTCCTTTCATAATATATGCATTAATTACTAAGGTCTTAAGATTACACTAGTATCATAGCATCAATGTCTTGACTACTAAAACACTAATGATGAAGTTGTCAACTATAGAACAATGTAAACATGTCTATTTTACACTATTCCATTAACATGAAGAATTGATCAAGACAACTTCATACAAATCACATAATAGAGAAACAAAATATCTAATTAACCATTCATAAATTCACACTTGAGTTCCATTGAATCAGACTACAAAGGACTCTACTCAGACATAATTGAAATAAAGACAAGAGAAGAAGAAAGAACAAACTCCATTGTAATGATAGTAAGTCTTCAATCTTCAAGTGTAATTACATATGAAACACTACTCCTAAGAATTTGGAAAGTGAAAGAGAGAGAAGTCAGATAAGATGATCTGATGTAGAAGAGAGAGATATGGTAGAGAGATATATTTAAAAATGTGAAGGCCTTTACCTTTTATAGTGTTACAAATTTTGCTGAAAAATAACATGGGCGCTAAAATGTTATTGATGGGCGTTTTAGCGTCCATGGCTGGCAAATTCCCAACTAGTTTTAACTGACTCCAACGCTAAAACACTTGATTTGAACGTTTTAGCGTCCGAGACAAGAGACTTTTTCCACATAAGGGCGCTAAAATGGTTGATCAGGAGGTTTTAGCGCCCAAGACCCGAAACTTTTCCAACAGCAGCGCGCTAAAACGTTCTGTGTGGATGTTTTAGCGCTGAGCTCCAGAAACTTCCGCTCTTTGTTCGCAGCAGCGCGCTAAAATGTTATGTGTGGACGTTTTAGCGATCAGCACCAGCAACTTTCGCCTTCAATTCGTAGCAGCGCGCTAAAACGGTCCGTGTGGACGTTTTAGCGCTCAACACTTAGGCATTCTCCCTTTCTCCAAAATCTTCTTCCTTCTTTCTACTTATTTTTGGGCTTCCTTTCCCTACAAGATAGTGTAAATTTTCAACAAAAATTTCAGAACTTGCACTTGAGGGATTTCTAGGACATTAACCTCCTTTTCATCCAATTAATCACACAATTTGATACTCTGAAAAACCTGATGAACTAGGGGTTTATCACAATTCCCAGATTTGGACATTGCTGTCCTCAGTAATGAACTCACAACAAAGAAGGATTCAAGATTCTTACAGATCAAACTCATGAGGATAGACTTAATTCAACAAAAGATCACATTGATACAACTTTTCTTATGACTTGCCCAACATCATATGTGCTTTTTCAACATATCAGTAAAGATGACATATAGAGACTTTCCAAACAACAACACCCCCTCACTAGGAACTTCTCAAAAATTGTGAGAATTTAACTCTCTTGCACACTAGTGTTTAGGGATCAACTTGTCACTCATTCTTCACTGCACTCAAACTTCCATAGGCTTGCCTGTCTTCTCATTATTCATGGCACAAATGATCTATAAGGCAGATCAAAAAGGTCTTAATATGATTAGCAATGAGGCTTGACTAGAAGTAAGGATTTCTGTGGCAGGAAAAGTTCAGATCAAATGAATCAGACTCAGATAAGAGGGAATCACAATATTTATCAATTTCTTCCTAATTCCCCAATCTTTCTTCCTTTTCATTTATTGTTTTTTTTTTAACCTTTCTTCCTCCTTTTCTTCCTGACACTTTGTGTCATTAACAAGAATTTTCTTTTCCTTTCTTTTTCTTTCAGACACTTTGTGTCTTTTAACACTTTCCTCTATCTCTTCCAAACACTTTGTGTTTCACAACCTTTTCTTCTTTTCTTTTTATTTCCTTTCCTTCTTCCTCATGTTTCAAACACCTTGTACATTCACTTATTGCAAAAAACTTTACTCTCCACAAAACACTCCACCCCTTATCACTTATCTGAAACTTTTAATCTAAAGGATTGGAATAGATGTGGTGGTTCATCAATAACAGGCTAAGCTCAAAGGTTTCCTGCAACAGGAACTTAAGGGTTGACCATTTGACTTTCTGGTTCAAGAAGGAAATACCTCTACCCTATACATCATCAACCATTTCAAACAAGAAACAAGGCAAGTTCTAGAGTTACTCATGCAATGAAATGCTCTCTGAACAAGAATTTCTGTATAGGCTCAATTTCCTCACAGTTCACAGTGCATGCTTGACTTCCTCTCTATGCATCAAAACTAATCTCTCTACTCTTACACATTGAATGAGTCATGCAATCATTTCATTTCTCAACATGCAAGGCATAAGATTATATCCTTGATTTGATCAATCATCTAAAATTCTGATCAGTAAAATCCTCATGAAATTTCATAAAAGAAAAATTAAAATCCAAATTCTAAACTACAACTAACATCTAAATCACACTAAAAATGTATTCACAAAGAACAACTAAAGAAAATAGATTGAGATGTTTCCCTGTTTTGGCTCATCCACTCGTGTGACATCTCCATGAAGTTCAAATGCCATCCAATCACACCCCAATTCCCAGATTTAAACGTTGATGTCCCTAATTTAAATCTAAGACAGTTGTGGATCACTGAAACACATTCATATACAACCAATAGCATCAGTACTATCGCAATGTGTATCAACAAAACAACGAAATCTCAATGTACTTAACCAATTTACAAAAATAAATTGTATCAACAAAATAAACTAAAATAACCATAAAAATAAAACTAAAAATAGAAAGCTGTAAAATCAAGAGTCCATGTAGGACGCTATATCCTCATCATCTGAATCAAAGGGATCGCCTGGATCTGAATGTAGAAGTGGTGTATAATCAGCATGTGATGCACTGCACTGGTTCCAGCCGATGGACCTGCAACATCCGGATTAGCAGCAGCAGTCTCTCCCTCAGTGGCCTGAGCAGCATGATCAGAAGTATCATCATTAGAAGTCTCACTTTCATCATCAAGATGGGTGCCAACAGCTGCCTCAAATGCATCCTCTTCCTCTGAATGAGGGTAAACAGTATGCTGGAATGCAGATGTCTCTAAGCCCTGGGCCTCACAAATATCAGTCAAAATCTTAATCACATGATTCTGAAATGACTGCTGACTCGCCTGCATAAACTTGAGACGACGGTGTAAGTGTCCCATACGAATATCACCATTGATCAGCCACTGTTCCCCTGATCTTATTCTCTTTTCAATTTCTGCATCTGCTTCAGCCTTGAGCTTCCTGCCAGGTGTCAACCCTGTAGGTCCATCCTCTCCAATCCTCAATTGATCCCGTATCAGCTTGGCATCAATTTTTGGGTGCAACTTAACTAGCACTCCATTATCAGTAACATCCACACCAGCTTTCTGACACAGAAGTTGGATCAGAGAACAATGACCTAAAGCATGTGTACTGCTATCAGAATGGGCCATGTCATATATACTATCCTAGAGAAGGATGGGTAGCTCCACCTTCCCTTTTGTCATGATGGTGGATATCAGAACAGCTCTCATCAGATTGACCTCCACTTGATTGGATGAAGGCATAATATTGGAGACTATAAAATGGAACCAAACCCGAGCTTCTCCATTCAGTTTCCTCAACCACAGCAATTTGGGATTGACCTTATCCTTGGTCATTTCCCATTTCTCACCAGGCTTTGCTATGGTTTTCAATATGGGTTCGGCTGCCCCTAACTTGGTCCAAGTCTCAAATGCGGGATCCTTTCTCCTAGGTGGAATGTCGATTTTCTGCCAATTTTTTCGGAATGCACAATTGGGATTCTGGGTGGTATCACAATGCTTGATCTTTAGAAGCTTCTGAATAGCATGGGCATCATATTTGACTTGCTTTCCTCGCACCCAATTAACAAAATGCCTTTTTCCACCCTCGTCACCATTATAAGCATTGGCAAAAAACTCCCGTTCTATGGCCGGGCTGCTATTCACCAAAATTTCACCAAATGTGACCCATTCCCTAGTCTTCAACTGAGACTGGAACTCAGGATACTCATCCGTGTCCAGGATAAATTGCCTTTCCCAGACAAATAGTCTATAAGAAGTCTTCTTTGTAAATCTGACCTCATGCTCAGCACTCCTACAAAAATGATCATCAAAAATAGGATGAGGTGTTGTACGTGCAGAAGTTTGAGACACCCTAGACCTCTTCTTGCTACCTTTCTTTGGTGGAGGTGTAGACATAATTCTGTTCATCAAGAAAACAAATCAGTAAAGCATTGAACAGTATGGGATCTAATTCCAAAATTTAGATTGAAGAAATGGTGCAATTAGATCCCCCATTATGCCAGTAAACACCCCATTAATTCCCAAAATCAAAGCAGGGCCTGGGCGCTAAAATGGTCACTGGGAGCATTTTAGCGGCCTGGCCGTAAACGTGTGTGCACTGACCGAGCGCTAAAACGTAGAGGACCAGCGTTTTAGCGCCCTGACTATTCTGAGTCAGGCATTCTATCGAACACCTTGTGTATGTGCGCATAGGTTTACAATAAAATACAATGAGAAACAAACCTTAACCCCAAAAATCATGCATGATCTTCAACACAACACAACCACAACAAGGATATATATAACACGAACTAGATGGAATAATGATTAAAAAATATAAAAAAAATTAAAACCTAAAAACCCTAGATACTATTCATGAACACAAGAACTCGACAAGAATAAATGGAGAAGGAAGGAAAGATGATACATACCTTGATATCGATGAGATGAATGGAATGTGGAAGATAGAATCAACAGAAAGTGTAAAGGGTAAGTGGAGAGAATAAGTTTGTGAAAGAAAAAAGTGAGGGAGAAGTGAGGGAAAAACCATGTATTTCAAAGTAAGTGACACGGCGCTAAAATGTTGAATCCAACCGTTTTAGCGCCCAGGACCAGAAAAGTGGACACACATTGTGTGCAGCTTCGCGCTAAAACGGTCTTGATGGACGTTTTAGCGCACTGGGCCAGAGTGCTTGCAATTGATGCATTAGTAAAACGCTAAAACGGTCAGTGTGAACATTTTAGTGTTTTTGGCCAGAGAGTTCTCGCATAAATACTCTTGTGGAGCGCTAAAACATTCAGTTTCCACATTTTAGCGCGCATGGCCAGAGAGTTTGCACGTAATGCAACTCTCAGAACGCTAAAACGTCCAGAATGGAAGTTTTAGCGCGCAGCACTTGTCAGAATTTATTTCTTAAATTTTTTTCCAAAACTCTTCCCTCTTTTCTTCTTTGGACATGGTATTAACATCAATGTCATATACTTGGTACAGTGGGTTGGCTCCCACTCAACGCGTTTTTAACGTCGCGAGCCTGACGGGTATGATCTAACTTACCTCCAACAAGGCAACTGAAATCAGTTGCCTGTCCACTCTCATATGCTTGCAGACGGAATTCATCTAGCTCATCCCATTGCATCAACCTTTTTTCACCTACTGCCTTGGAGTCAAAGTTTAAAAACTTGACAGCCCACAATGCTCTATGCTCCAAACAAACAGGCAAATGACATGCTTTCCCAAACAACAATTGAAATGGAGACATTCCAATTGGAGTCTTGAATGCTGTCCTGTATGCCCACAAGGTGTCATCAAGTTTTTTGGACCATTGAGTCCTAGCATTCCCAACAGTCTTCTCCAATATTCTTTTCAATTCCCTGTTGGAAATTTCAACTTGACCACAAGTCTGCGGATGGTACAGAGTGCTTATCTTGTGTCTGACTCCATACTTTGCAAGAGCATATTCAACCCACCTATTATCAAAATGAGTTCCCCCATCAGTGATGATGGCTCTCGGAATTCCAAATCTGGCAAAGATGTTCTTTCTCAAAAAGGCAATCACTACTTGAGAATCATTAGTTGGAGTGGCTATGTCTTCAACCCATTTAGATATATAGTCAACCGCTACCAGGATATACTTGTTAGAGTAGGATGAAGGGAAGGGTCCCATGAAATCCATACCCCAAACATCAAAAATCTCCACCCCAGTATGTTATTTAAAGGCATTTCATGTCTCCTGGAGATGTTCCCAGTTCTTTGGCAATTGTAACATGCCTCCACATATTTTCGGGCATCCTTGTACAATGTAGGCCAATAAAAACCACTCATCAAAACCTTGGCTGCTGTTCTCTCACCTGCAAAGTGACCACCATAGGCTGAACCATGACAGTGCCATAAAACACTCTTCTGCTCCTCCTCTGGAATACATCTTATTACTCCATCAGAACATCTATAGAAGAGATATGGTTCATCCCAGATGTATCTACTCACATTATGCAGAAATTTCTTCCTCTGCTGGTAAGTGAAATCCTTTGGCATGGCTCCAGCAGCTCTGTAGTTAGCAAAATCAGCAAACCATGGTGGGGTGTCAACAGACAAAACTTGATCATGCACCAACTGGGAAACAGTGCTTATAGCCAGTATTTGTTCATCAGGAAACTCTTCCTTGATCACTACTTCCGGACCCTCTTGTAAATCTATCTCTGTGATCCTTGATAAATGATCAGTTACCAAGTTTTCAACTCCCTTTTTGTTATTAATCTCTACTTCAAACTCTTGCAGAAGTAACATCCACCGGAGCAACCTAGGTTTAGCATCCTGCTTGGCTAACAAATACTTCAAAGCTGCATGGTCAGTATAAACAATAACCTTGGACCCTAGCAAATATGACCTGAATTTGTCAAATGCATACACTATTGCCAATAACTCTTTTTCTGTAGTAGCATAATTCTTTTGTGCTTCATTAAGAATTTTACTGGCATAGTAAATGACATGCAATAATTTATTCTTCCTTTGGCCTAGCACTACTCCCACAGCAAAATCACTAGCATCACACATAAGTTCAAAAGGTAATGAAAAATCAGGTGCCATGATTATGGGTGCAGTAATCAATTTGCCTTTCAACATATTAAATGCATGCAAGCAGTCATCAGTAAACAGAAATTCTTCTTCCTTTCCTAACAACTTGCACAATGGTTTTGCTATCTTTGAAAAGTCTTTTATGAAACGATGGTAAAATCTAGCATGTCCTAGAAAACTTCTCACACCTTTAACATTTGTGGGAGGGGGTAGTTTCTCAATAACAGAGATCTTGGCCTTATCTACTACAATTCCTCTGTTGGACACTTTGTGTCCTAGGACAATACCCTCTGTCACCATGAAGTGGAATTTTTCCCAATTCAGCACAAGATTACAATCTTGGCATCTTTTCAAAACACTATCCAAGTTTTCTAAACATGCATCAAAAGTAGGACCAAACACAGAAAAATCATCCATCAGAATCTCAATGCATCTTTCTACCAAGTCAGAGAATATGGAAAACATGCACCTTTGAAAAGTTGCGGGTGCATTGCATAGGCTAAAAGGCATCCTCCGGTATGCAAAGATTCCATAGGGGCAAGTGAATGCAGTCTTCTCCTGATCTTCCGGAGCCACAGCTATCTGATTGTAGCCTGAGTATCCATCTAAGAAAAGTAGAAAGCATGTCCTGCCAAACTCTCCAGCATCTGGTCCAGGAATAGAATAGGGAAATGGTCCTTCCGGGTTGCTTATTTGAGTCTCCGGTAGTCTACACACATCCTCCAGCCAGTCACTGTTCTTGTAGGGATCAGTTCATTGTTTTCATTTTTGACTACAGTCATCCCTCCTTTTTTGGGTACTGTTTGAACTGGACTCACCCAAGCACTGTCTGAAATAGGGTAAATCATTCCAGCATCAAGTAACTTCATCACCTCTTTCCTCACTACCTCTTTTAGAGTGGGATTAAGTCTCCTCTGTGGTTGCCTCACTGGTTTGACTTCTTCTTTCATCAGTATCTTGTGAGTGCAGAAGGAAGGGTTGATACCCTTAAGATCTGAAAATGACCAGCCCATGGTTGTCTTGTTCTTCTTGAGTACCTCTACCAACTTCATTTCCTCCCCTTCAGAAAAGAATGCATTGATAATGGCTAGGTAGGTTTGATCATCCCCAAGGAACACATATTTCAGATTTGAAGGCAGTTCTTTTAATTCTACCTTAGGTGCTCCCTTAGGAATGTCATCCACCTTCTGTTCAAGCTCCTCAACTACCGGTTCTTCCTGATAATATTCCTCACTGGTCTCTTCCTTACATTTGTCTTCCTCTAATAACATGTCCTCTTCTCCTGTTACTTCATCCAAAACCTCCTGGATGATATCAATCCTGAAACAATCCTCAACATCAACAGCATGTTTAATTACTTCAAACACATCAATTGTGGCTGACTCTTCATTCACCCTTAGCATAAGCTTCCCTTGTTCAACATCAATCAGGGATCTAGCAGTTGCTAAGAATGACCTCCCTAGAAGTAGTGGGCTTTCAGTATCTTCTGCTTCCATATCTAGAATCACAAAGTCCACTGGAAAAATGAACTTATCCACCTTAACCAAAACATCTTCTACCACACCTTCTGGTCTCTTGATAGATCTATCTGCAAGATGCAGAATAAGATTAGTATCCTTCAATGAGTTGATTCCCAAGGCTCTACATACAGTCAATGGCATCAAATTTATGCTGGCCCCCAAATCACAAAGTGTCTTCCCTACTTCCACATCTCCAATGGCAATAGGGATGCTGAAACTTCCTGGATTAGTGGAAGTTTCTTCTGGATAAGGGCACTACACTCTCCTGTTAAGGCCACTGTCTCACCATCCTTCAGTTTCTTCTTCTTAGACATAATATCCTTCATGAATTTTGCATAGTGAGGCATGTTCTCCAAGGCCTCAGCAAATGGAATGTTGATCTACAACTTCTTAAAGATATCCAGAAATCTTGCATAATGCTGTTTCTGGATTTCTTGCTTCAACCTCTGAGGATAAGGAACTTTGGCATATGGGGACAAGTTAATGGGCTGATCTTGCTTGTTAGCCATTTTCTTCTTCTCCCACTTCATCATCTTCTTAGGTGAAGAGTTATTTTCAACTACCACCTCAACTTTTTTCTTGGTTGTCAATGACCCACCAGCAGTGGTATTCACCAATGTGCTAGTATTAATAGTCATCCCTTGAAGAAAGATTGTTGCCTGATTCCACACTTCAATCCCATGTTGTGGACATTTCCTCAACAATGTCTTGAACATTTCCCAGGCCTCATAAATGGACTCTGACTCTTTCTGCTTGAATCCTATGATCTCATCCTTCAACTTTTCCCTATTGGATGCTGAAAAGAAACTGGCCAAAAATTTGGTCTGCAGATCTTCCCAAGTAGTAATACTTCCTTATGGCAGTGACTGCAACCATCTCCTAGCATCATCCTTCAGTGAATGAGTAAATAGCCTCAACAGAATGGCATCTCTTGTCGGTCCATTGATTTTCACAGTGTCACTTAACAACAAGAAATTCTCAATGTGCAGGTATGGATCTTCTGCACTTGTTCCAGCAAATTGTTCCTTTTGCACCAACTGTACCAGTGCAGGCTTCAATTCGAAATTGTTGGGCTCCACAGTAGGTCTAACCACACTTCCAATGGGTGGAATGACAGCAGGAGTCATGTAATCTCCCAGTGTCCTTTGTGGTGGTTGCACATGATTTTCTACCATAATTTCTTCCTGTACTGTAGTACTTGGTTCACCACTTTCCAATACTTGCTGCCTTCTTCTGGCTGCCCTTCTATTCCTTCGAATTGTCCTTTCTAATTATGGATCAAACAACAAAGAGTTTTGATCAATAGTACCTTGCATAGACCAGAATTACCATAGAACAAAAATTCATACAACAAAAAATTAAAATGCTGAAAAGTAAAAGATTTAATCTCAACAACTAGTGGTATATGTCAATGTTGAACATCAAATCCTCGGCAACGTGAAGGTTCTTTCTTTAAATTTGAATTTAGACAGAAAGCTTCTCCTCATATCCACTTCAACACAAATCCTAGCAAATCAGGCTTTTTTGTTAGCTCTCCTTCCCCCACTTCATTTTTTCGTAGTGAGCTTTTGTCCACCTTTAGGGTCTTCCCAAACATGTTTTCGATCATCCAAAGGTGTTGACCGGAATATAGCTCTATTGGTAACCCAGGTATCCTCAACCAGATTGCCATCTTCCTAACCTCTTCGTCATAAGGGTCAAAGAAGGGTCTCCATCTCTGCACCACCAAATAATGTTCTACCACAATCCAAGGACCATCTTGCAGGACATGAATGTAGTCCCTGTCTTCCTTAAATCGAATTAACAGATGACCATTGTCCAGGCTTATAAGTCCATATGAGCCTACAATGTTCCATTGTTTTTCCAACTTCATCATGAGGAATTTAGGATGAATCTTCCTTCCTAGGAGCTCAATGATGATGGCTTTCCTCCATTGCTCGCAATCTTTTTTATGTTGTGCTTTTGTTATCCTGTAGGTAGGGCATAGGGGATCATAATCTTCATCTTCAGCGATGTTTGAGATTTCTACGTTATCTTCTCTATCCCCTTCAGAATGGGGCTCTCCTCAACTACATCAGACATTGCAATCTCTGTGATGACCTTGGGTTTGTCAATGCTTCTCAAGAGGAGATCAGCTTCCTCATTGGCTTTCACCTTGCTATTGTTCCTTCCTTCGCTCTCTGGTTACATCAGACATTACATCTATCTAACAATTGTTATATGTGTGTGTGTGTGTGTGTGCGTGCGTGCATGCGTGCGTGAGTGCGTGCGTGCGTGCGTGTGTGTGTGTAGAGATAAGTAGATAAAGTAGACAAAAAAAAAATTAAGTAAAATATCTAGTCCAATGCGATATTAAAGATGAGTAGAATAATTTACAATAACTTTTTCAAATTGCACCATAATATATTAATAATTTTTTTCAAATAAGATTTTTTTTTTATAACAATAAGATTTTTTTTAAGTCATTGTAAATTTATACATAACTTTCTAAATCTAAATATATATTAAGGTTCTTTTAAAAGTTTTAACTACTTATTATGAATAAATAACCACTCACCAAAAAAAAAAGTCACTCCCTATGTAATAATGAATAACTTCAATTACAATTGTTAACCATTTAGTAGTATAATTTACAATTCATTATAACAAATCTATTTTTAAATTTATAAATTTAATATAAAAATTCAAATAAGCTCTTAATCGCTTAGTAAAAAGTAACAATCATTCGCAACTTTCTTTCTAACTTCGTATAGTTAATATATAATTTCATTTATAAATTTTAACTAAAAAGTGATAAAAAAACCACTCATTAAAAGATAATAGTTATTCACAAAAATATTTCTTCATAACATGAGTCTAATATTTTATTTCAGGTCTTGAGTTTGAGTCTAACCCTCCTCGGTAATAGATTTAATAATGCTTGAATCGGATTAATCAAGTAATCAATAAATCGGATTATTTATAATTCTTCGTTACTCAATGGAAATAATAACCGCTCAACAACGTGTAATTGGCATTTGTAACCTTTTTAAAAAAAAAATTATATTAGGGAAAACAAAACAAACAAAACAGGCTACCTAAGGATCATTATGGGTATTAACAGAATCCAACAGACCCTTCTCTAAGAAACTACTACAGCTCAAAGGAGCATTAGGCAAAACAATTAAATCCCAAGATCTATGATCAACCTTGATAGCCAAACAATTAGCTACTTCATTTCCCTTCCTGTTTATAGATCAAACATCACCTTCCACTGTCTGGCTTTCACTTCCTGGATTCTCTTCACCACCTGGAACAGAGGATGGTTAGAAGAACACCCATTTTGAATTAGCTGCAAAGCTTCAATTGGTATTTCATAAGCTTTAATTAGCTGCAATCAACCTGCCCATTGGACTTGCCTAAAACCATGATCTCAGGCAACATGAAGACTCATAAGAGCACCCCATAATTCAGCCTTTAGAGCATTTCCTTGACCAACTTTCTTCATAAATCCAACAACCCATCTTCCATCACTATTACGCAAAACACCCCCACAACCACTCTTGATTCCATAAGGGATAAAACACCATCTGAATTAATTTTAACCCATCCCTTTAGGGGAGGCCTCCACTTCACAATATTGTCCTCCATCTTCCTCAAACTATCAGCAATCACATCTAAAGTTGATTCAGCATGTATAACATTATTAACATAAGTCTTCACCTTATAGCAAAATCTTTCAGAGGAGCACACTTCTTTTTTGAAAACAAAGTTGTTTCTGGCTTGCCATAACATCTAGCAAGTGACTCCAAACGTAAGTCTCCAATATGATCTTGCTCTTTTTCCTTCTCTTTCCCCAAATTGCTTTGAAGCCATTCAGTAAAACTGCCATCAAAGAACAAATTGCATTTGGACTTAGGGATTAGAATCAACCATACCTGCTTAGCCCAAGAACATTCCCTCGTCACATGGTTACAATCTTCACAGGGAGATAAACATCTGGGGCATTGAGCCTCTCCTCCTATCTGTCTTCTACTTCTTTGATCATTTGTTAAGAGATTATTCCCTAGAAGGAGCCATAAAAAATGTTTTATCCATTCAAGACCCTTCCACCTCCAGGCCAAGTCCTAATGATTATTCTGGTTAAGCAAACTAGCATAATCGTTTTTAATGAAATGATAGGCAGATCTGACAGAGAGCATACCATTGCTAGAAGGCTTCCAAATGATTCTATCTTCATCCTTAGGCACCTCAATACCAGCTATAGCTTCACAAACCTCCTCGGTAAAATAGTTACTAAATTTAGTCCAATCCCAACCACAATTCTGAGCCACACAGCAGCAATACGTACTCTAGTCAAGAAGAGGGACAT
>JAVKPL010006583.1:0-26399 GCA_032173675.1 Gastrolobium villosum | reverse complement strand
TTAAGATTTGATAATAAAATAATAAGAAAAAATAATAATAATTATAACTTCCCTAATTTTATTTATTTGAATCATTTCACAAAATCACTTTTGCCATCTCTCTCTCCGTGTGTGATTTTAATATTATCTTGTTTAATAGGGGGAAGGTATTGCACGGAACAGCGACCATTTTGACACGCTAGGCAAAATTTTTTACCAGACTGTCATGTTAATAATAAATTTTATCAAAATACCACACGGTTTATTTCGCTACATTATGTAGCGAAATATATTTGCAAATAATTCACTACACAATATAGCGAAATATGTCATGTCAGGCTGCACAGACAGTAAAAATGACACGTGTCAAGCAGGTAAAAATTCACTATACTGTGTAGTGAATTATGCTTGAATTCTACCTGCTTGACACATATCATTTTTGCTGACTGTGCAGCCTGACATGACATATTTTACTATACTGTATAACGAATTATTTACAAACACATTTCACTATACAGTACAACGAAATATGCGTGCATCTGCTAAAATGGTCACTCTTCTGTACTGCACCATCCCAACATGATAAAGACAACCGATGTCATTCAACCTTTCATGAGAAGCAATGCTCCCATAATCATTAAGAGAAGGTACGATCAAAGTTGGCCGAAAAAAAAAAAATGAAAGAAAAATAGTGCTGAATATGCTGATCGTTATATAATACAGTAAGGGGAAATTATTTCAATGATTTTCTTAATGTACAAACTATACAATTCCCATAATACAATTTTTTTTACATAAAATAAGAATCGTCAGATCAAATGATAAGAGTACAAATTGTTGTCCTAAGCCGTATTGGCATCAGCTTCAGAGAACTCATATCAGTCATTAGTTTGCCCAAGATTTTATTTTCCCCCGTACTCGCAGGCAAAATTATGGAAATCCATTTATGGTACTTGTATGTTCATCGAAGAAACATGAAACAACGACTTCATAAGTGTGGATCAACCCAAGTTGAATAGAAATTCTAACCATTTCCTTACTTAGCAGCTCCAGTACTTGTTGCTGTCATGAAAGATTCACCACAGCCACACTGGCCTTTAGAGTTTGGATTGACAAAAATGAACTCAGATCTGGCAGGAGAAGGGGAAAAAAAATTAGTATTTAAAACACAAGCACTGAAAAGTAGAATACAACACCAACTACAAAGCAGCCATTATTGTCTCAAACATAAAGAAAAAAGCAGTTGAAGCAAGTAGCAGGATCAAGCACAACATATAACTAACACAAATACTCATGCCACATTCCATCAAACTTCTTTTCTTTTTGGTTACAAAGGAGGTCCAAGGCTAAAATAGAGGTAAAGCAGCCTCAGAAGGATTCAATCTGGGATCAAGTAGAGTCACTAAAGGGAATTGGTGCCAATTAAGCTAAGGCTCTTGGGCATCAAAATCTTCTTTTAGTGAAGTAGAATTTTACCCATGTAAAATTGGGATTGCAAAATCACTTACCATTCCCAAAACCAAGCACAGCATATGGATTATAATATTCATGCAACATTTCATCAAAAGCTTCCGGTTTAGTAATGCAAATTCTCGTCCAAAACCCAGGATTTCAAAAATCTCACAGACTATCCCAAAAGTACAAATTTATGCATGTTAAAAGTGGGGGAGGGAGCAAAAGTTGCAGTATAGAAGCGTTAAGTTTTCCCATTGAACAAAAGATATAGTTCATAAGAACTAAAAAATGAGATTAATAAAAAGACAAAAGAATAAGTTATTAACAGTGAGGAAGTGGAAAGGCAGAAGAGGTGGCAAAAATTAACTGTGGCAACATCAAGGGGAAGAATAATAATTGTGAAATTACAATAAAGTGTGTTTAGCATTCTAAGTTCACCTCAACATGAAAATATGAATATTTTTCAATTTCAGACAACACAAGTAAATACAATTAGCGGAGAAACTAAACAGAAGTATGCTTTCCTCCATCCAAAAGCAACATAGAGGATAGTTATACCTTAATAAGATTCACGAGGGAAGAAAATCAATTACTTATGTGTTTGAATTAGCTTATTTTGTGTTCAAAACAGTTACATCAAAACCTTACTGAAAAAAAAAAAAAAAATTAATAATTATGGGGAAGGATATTGTAACAACCAAAGTTGTACCATGTTACTATCAATCAATCTCACCGTTAGATCGATTATGTGGATCCAACGGTTATATTTATTTCCATTTTTTTATGGTTATGATTTCTCATATTTAAATTGAAAGCATTAAATATGGGAAATCGTAACCATACAAAGATGGAAATAAATATAAAGATAAAAATAAATATAAAGATAGAAATAAATATAACCGTTGGATCAACATAATCAACTTAACGGTGAGATTGATTGGTAGTAACTTCTTAGTAACACAACTTTGGAAGTTATAATATCAAATCCAAACATATACCCCTACAAAAAAAATAAACACAATAAAATCTTTTGAGATTTGTGTTTCCCAATAAATGTGATTGAATATAATGTTTATAGAGATTTCCTCACCACAACAACCCACCCACCACAATCCCACACACAACGGAAAATTCAAGAGGAACATAAAGAAGAATAAGTAAAATATTAACCTGAGTTTGTCATCTACGAAATCCATCTTCGTTCCAATGACATGCATAAGTGCCTTTGGATCAATCAATATCTTAACGCCCTTATCCTCAACCAACTCATCAAATTTCCCTTTTTCATCTGTCAAAGCAACACGAGATCTAAATTGAAAAACTTCAAAGCACAAT
This sequence comes from Gastrolobium villosum, assembly GCA_032173675.1. Lineage (NCBI taxonomy): Eukaryota > Viridiplantae > Streptophyta > Magnoliopsida > Fabales > Fabaceae > Gastrolobium > Gastrolobium villosum. The sequence continues at coordinate 23,630 of JAVKPL010006583.1, read as the reverse complement.
TTATTTCATCATCTCAGATATGTATCAGTTTCCTTGAAATTTTGTTTTCATACTTCAATCACTCAAAAACTCGTTAATCAAACAAAATTCCAGGAGGGCGCAAATAACATACCTGCATAATTTAGGGTGTAAGATAAGCCGTTACAACCGCGTGCCTTGACGCCGAGCTTCAAGAACGGCCTCTGCCGCTGCTGCAGCAAGCATCGTATTCGGGAGGCAGCGGTGTCGGTTAACGCCACAGCTTGGCGCCGCGCCACCGTCCCTATCTTCTCCGCCGCCGCCATCGCCTTGGAAGCCATTGGTAGTTAGTTAATTACGAAATTGCCTGAAACCGAACCGCCCCCTGCTCCTTTATAACCATTAGGATAATTTCGTCATTTCAACAAGTAAGGGTATGTCTGTCATTTCGTTTTCCTCATCAGGCGCGTGGCCACCACACCTTCCACTTATTCGTAAGAACCCTTACGCTTACGTGGCTTAATCAGAACTGTCGCTGAAAGCAAATATATAGTTTAAAAAAATAAATTAAAGGAAAAGTGTTTATCATTTCAAATGACACAACTTATATCATTTCACTCTCACAAAGAGGTAGGATCCATACCTTTAATTTTTTTGTCAACTCTCTCTCCTCCTTTATCTATCTCTTTCTCTCTCTTAAAATGACACAATCTTACATCCTTTAAAATGATACACACTTTACCCAAAAATTAAAGATTTAAAAACGATAACAGAATTTTCCTCCATTTTTTGGGTCTGCAACGGTAACATCCTCTCTCTCTGTGTCACGCTCTGTGTGCTTGTGTTTGTGTAACGGATGGAATATAATATAACTGTAATATAACGGATGGAATATAATAGAACGGTAATGGAGAATGTAACAGATGGAATATAATATAACGGTAATGTAACGGATGTAATATAATATAACGGTAATAAAATGTAACCGTTGTAATGGTAATTGTAACGTTAATTGTAATAGTGTTTTCTGTGTTACAAAAGAAAACACTATTACAATTAACGTTACAATTATCGTTACAACGGTTACATTCCATTACCGTTATATTATATTCCATCCGTTACATTACCGTTATATTATATTCCATCTGTTACATTCTTCATTACCGTTGTATTATATTTCATCCGTTACTTTACCGTTATATTATATTTCATCCGTTACAATTTGCATATGCATCTATGGCTCCAAAGGGATGGAGGAATATACTAAGGAATATACTACTTGTGTTTTTTATTGCTCTGTTACCTCTTGGGATCTCCACTCGACGCATTCCCACTTCGTCATGCGTTATTCATGCGCCAGGCGTGCCGTTTGAGCAGCAAGACGTAGATTACATCCCTTTCTTCGCCAATAAAATTGCACCTATCAATGATTCATGGTCATTTTTCTTGTTCACTGAATGTTTATGTCTTAGATACGCACTGGCGTGGCTATATCTCTTCTTGTCTCTTCCTTTCTATGAATGTCATTTTCTGATTTGAAGCTGAGAAAATAGAAGAGAAAGCAGAGACAGGACTTTTCAGTATGGATGTGTAACAGCCCGTTACGTACCGGTATTGTTAACATTGATTATGATATTAAGCGCAGTTACAATCACAGTAATTGGGTTAATTCAATTACGGGCAACTTTTTTTTTTCTTTTATCATATTCCTCTTAATAACAATAATTTTCTCCGTAATCAATTAAAACAACACTATAATTGTAATTGTCATTCGCGGAAGCATTCAATTTACTAACATCACTAATCTTTCTTTTTATTCAACTCATTTAAACTCATCAATTTACCTTCACATTTTACCATGTTCTAGCCCTTTACATTAGCTACGCGTGGTTTCAAACCACGTACCATTTGGAGTTCTACCCATCAAGTTAAGCCCCTTTCTTTTAGTCTAGAAAAACCTGAATTTTCAAAAATTACACTGTGGTAATCGATTACCAGTGGGTGGTAATCGATTACCACCTGTCAAAAATGAGGCAGTAGCTAAAATTTTACCTCCTCTGTTCTGGTAATCGATTACCAATCTTGGGTAATCGATTACCTCACATGGTAATCGATTAGCAAGCCTCAGTAATCGATTACCAGTGAAGACAGTAGCATGATTTCGTCACCTGTTGCATGGTAATCGATTACCATGCTTGGGTAATCGATTACTATGCAGCAAAAGTGACAGATTACAGCATTTTCAGCCCAAAAAGGGTTGTGTAATCCATCCCTAACACCCTAGTACTCCACACAACACTTAAACATACTCTAATGTAGGCTCTAGGCCCTTCCATCATCCATTTTCATTCAATCATACATCATTTACAAAGTCTTTAATATAATGGCCATTTCACATCAAATATGGACCATTTTACAACATAATACCAAGGCTTCAAATACAAGAATGTGGCAATGGACAAGTCACATGCTCACTCAAATTATACAATACATTCTAAAGGCATACATATACATCAAATTTAAAAGACTTAGCAAGTAGTCATGAACATACAAAGGCATGGCATTTTCAACATGCACAAGTTCATGATCTAAGTCTAAAGCATAAAACATATGCAAGGTGTGTCCCAATCCAATGCTCATCACATGGTGCCTCCAATATGCACCTCATGCTCCACTATTCCAGGCTCAACCTAACCTGAAATGATGCCCCAAACATGGGGTGAGATATATAAATATATCTCAGTAAACCAAGGGCCCTGGCGGCTTCTCCACCCCATGGCTCACTCAATGTGCAACAATGACATTAATGTAAAATGCATGACATACAATATCACCCACCAACTGGAGACAAACCGAGAACATCCACAATTGGATTTATGTTCAAGGACTCCATCATATAACTCCCGAGACAATCCTAGAGCCTCTTCCATGGTTGAGAAAACTCCATGGCCAACCCAACCGGAACTCCTCATGAGACCTATCCGGCGGATGTCCCACGTTTGGCTCATCCTGGTGTCGCTCCCAGAGTCGACCCCACGGCATACCCGACTGGCATTCTCACACAGAATGAAACCAGCGGATGTCCAAACCCAACACACGTCAACTGGCTAGTGACCAAACAATTTCACACATATCATGCAATAAAGCATGACCACACATAATCACACAATGTCCAATGACACAAAATCCAACCACAACCATCCACTAGGTGTGGTGGAGCACACAAGGGACTAAACCCCAGTTCCAAAGGTTACCTCAACACCGAGCCAATGCTCCATACGTAAGCTCCAAGCTTAATCCGCTTCCAAAGCGTCCAAGAGAGGCAACCTAAACAATCAACAACATGTTTATCAAACCATTTCCAATTCAATCATTTAATCTCAAAGTAACCATTCATTTTACATTCTTCCAATTCCACAACAACATACTAACCTACCATCCAATTAAACACCACTTTATATCATACAATCTCAACCACACAACTTTTACATCATTTTTCCTCCAAACCCCTCTATGGTTCGAATTCTTCAAAGGATGGTTCTACAAGGTTTTCAATTCCATTTTAACACACATACTAATCATATAATCATATTATCAACCTATACCAATGGTCCATCATTCAATTATTCAATTACACCACATACCCATTTTCATGAAATTTCCACAAATTTTCCTAAGTTAAAAACCTAACTTTTTCACCAAAATTTATCATAGCATTTCTAGCTTATAAGCATCATTCTAAGGCATTTTCATCTAATAGCATTTTTCCATTTGGGCTCTCTATCATCACACATCTAAGATTAAAGATTTGGAGCATAATTTCTAGATCTACAAAATCAACCACAAAGGTACCACAAATATACTCATCATCTAGTGTATGAACACCACCAAGGCTTCACCAATCCAAAGGAGATCCAAAAACTCCCAAAAACTCCAAGAACATCAATGGGTCGGATCTGTCCATGTCCAAAAACGCACAAAGGAGGTGGTTTCATGGCTTAAGAGTACCACCAATGGCTTTAGAAGGTTGTTTACAATAGATTTCAACACCAAAATCAAGAGATTTGGTGAAGAAATGAGAAAATGGCAAAGGAAGAGATGAAATGGGTGTTTGGGTTCTTCACAGGCAGGGGCGCACGGGAAAGAAGAGAGGGAGGGAAGAGAAATGTTGTGTAATTGTGACTTTCAAGTCACTTAAACCACCCGCGGGTCCCACACGCGTTTTAACTTCAATCCCGATAAAATTTCTGATCACAAATTCTTAATCTACATATTTTTCCAGTCCATGACATATTTTTATTTCCTCAAAATATTGATAAAAATTTCACACTTATCGGTACACTCATACCGCAGTATCTTTCACTTAAAAAGTCACTATTCATCACTTTTTCACAATTTTGCCTACTCACTCAATTTTCCGTCCTGATTCCATTTTCAGCATTATTTTTGTCATATTAAATCTCTAACTCCATTTTTCATGCCTCGGTTTACGTTTTTGGCAAATTACCATTTTGCCCTTTTTGCCCATTTTGGCCATAATTCTCTGATTTTCATTAATCCTTCCCTTTTAAACCCATATTTTATCAGATAAATTCACATTTGAATTTACGAGGTGTTATATTCACCCCACCTTTTAGGAATTTTGTCCGCAAAATCAACTATGCACATATGCTAACTCGGGATACAGCCGGAGAATCTCAGTCCCCCGTACCCAAGAAGCTCCATCGGTGTGCGGACACCAAGATAAATATTTACATTTCCATCTTTTGGCTTTTCAGCCACATTTCACAATGGCCTTGCATTTCAAAGGCCCAAAGAGAGACTTCAAGTCCTCCCCAATTTCAATCTCAACCGGTGACACCACACGTGAACAACCGGAGCGCACCACGCAGTTGTGCACTTTCTCTGCTTTACCAAGCCAATTGCTTATCACAAGTCAGGCTACCCAACATATATAGCCCATATTTCTCTTGGAGGATTCTCCTACCTAGTTAACATATCAACAACTATGCCTATAGGATCATACCACGTTCTGTTCAATCTGTGCCACACAGGTAACTTTCACTTTCTGACACATTTAAGCCACAATTATCCTTCTCTGATTTTTATTTCCACGGAGTATTAACTCTCTTCATCAATTTTTTTTTTCTTTTTCACATTTCTTATTTCACATTACACACTATTATGGAATCTCACAGCCCCTCAGTGCAATTCACCGAGTAATCATCTAGTTTACGCTCACTACACTTTTATTTTCTGAGGGATAAATCCCCATTTTGGCACTTAGCCACAACTCATATATACACACTTTTCTTTTCTCATGTTCTTAACCTACAACGTGCAATTCCACCTCTGCACTTAATCTTTAACAAACACCATCTCTGTGCTCAACTGTCAATCTAACCTTACAAGTTCACCACTTTCCCCAAAACACAATGGCGAATCACTTCCTCAAGACATTTAACTGGTACCCAATGGACCACACATTACAATTTATGCACTACATCGGCTAATTCAAAGCCTTCATCCATGGATTCACTCATTAATTTTCATACACTAGATCATACTTACAATTTCAACTAATCATCTCAAAACTTAACACATAGTTCATCATTGATTTCTCACATTAAAGGCAACATGCCTAAGGTTTCAGCTAACAATTTTCTTTAATTACCATTCCATACTCATGTTATCACTTCCACACGTATTTCATTTTATACACCTCACCTTCATCATCATTTCATTCCACCAGTATGGATCATTCCAAGGTCACATATCATCTCTCTTTCTCATACCTGTCCCATCATATAGGGATTTTCAACGCCTATCTATCATGCCGCAAGGACTAAATCCATCACTATCATTACTTTCATAATTTCATATCGGCTATTACACAAGTCTCTCGGACTATTCAAAGTACTACTAGCACACTCACTCATATATCTTGGTACCTAGCCAAGAACAACATCCACATTGTGTATTTTCAACACACCTCTCACTATAATTTGCATCTATACACTCCATCAGTGACTCGACCACCAGGGCAAAGATATCAACCTTTTATTTCACCAAATACCATTTTATTTAATAGCTAGCATCACACCTTCTTACTTGACTACATCACAATTAACCACTTATTAAGTCCTTGGCCACTTTGGCCACCAACTTAGCTTAACATATCACCATCACAAGCCTTCCCAGAAGACCCTGACTCAATCCATCAGTACAAATCAATTTTTCCATTCCCTTCACATAGGGTAATAATCCAACGATTCACTTCACAATTTCCGTAAAACCACAATTCCATACTACCACACTTGGTATACACTCATGCACATCTCCGAGTGCTCAATTTCATAATCCAAACTACCATCTCATGGCACCTCACACATTTTATCAGATTAGGCATATTACTGTTCACTTAAGTTATCCAAAATTCACCTCTTGCGTTCCTCACAAGATACAATCCTCTAATGCAATGGGTAAGAACATCCTTAGGTTTAACCCCTCGAGCTCTTGCTGTCCTAAGGGCCCCAGGTGCAATGCCCCACCAATCAGAGAATCTGTCCTTATAATTCACGCAAGAAAAGGTAACATGCCAACGGCTGTACTAACAGTCCCACTAACACAAGGTTCTACCTCACACTACATTACTTATACAAGATAATAATAATCTCCGGGAGCATAATTTATACGGAGATAGCCATACACTCCGGGCATATAAGCCACACAGAGATAACACATTCACATCAAATCCGTATATAACGGCAAACAGATTCTTATATAGATACATAATGGTATACTAGTTATATCTTACTATTGCACCATTCACTATAACCTTCCACATATGGTTCTTTTCTCAACAATATACTCATTTAACTTGACTAGTCATTAGTCTTAGTCCATAGCCTAATCATCCTCACATGATTCCAACATCTTTCTCATAATTTGACACAAAATTTTCAATTCATAAAAGTACCCATGTCCGGTACAGTCCTAATCCGTTGTCCATCATGGCTCATAGCAACTATGCTCAACACTGTAGAAGATCCACTTCATTAAACTGACATCACTTTTCTCTCAATATTTCACTATGACACCAAGAGTGCTCTTCCATACTCGTCCATGCATTCAGCGCATCAGGACCACCAGATACATTTCAACTTCGAGCGGTGCTCGCCTGGGACTTCCAAGAGCAACACCTCTTAGGATTCAATTCACAAGGGAAACCCAGGACAATCTTACTTGTCACATCATTACCAACATGTGTGCCATGTATAACTTGCACACCGGGACTCCATCATGAATCCCATACCAAACTGAGCGTCCAACGACACTCCAAAGAGACAATCTCTTCAACATTTCCCATCATAGGGAATTTCCATTGCATAATTTTTCTTTTACCAAGAGCTTACTAATTCATTACAACACAGATATACATTTAGGCACCCCGGCCTTCACAAAACATATATATATATATATATATATATATATATATATATATATATATATATATATATATATATATATATGCAAGCACTTAGCCACCACAGGATCATTATCCTCATATAATTAGACCACATTATCAATATTTCAATGCTACCCAACATTATGAAAGCATATTAGTATAATTAATACACCACACTCAGTTATATTTTCTCACCTCACATTTGTCAAGTCCAACCATCCTTAACTTATGGACCCTCATATTTTCAATCAAATTCATCCAATACCATCCAGGGTAATTTCCTCAACTTCTTATATTTTACTTTTATACTTATGATATCCTCACTCATGTTCAGCCAACATTAAATCATCATGGACTAAAGTCCCAATTTCAACATTGAATTATCCAACACATCATTTTCATAGTTCTTTTAAGTTACTCACAATCCTCAATCCAAATTTTTGAAACTTCAATTTATTTCTACATCCAAGCATCTTAAGTCATCCAAGTGTATGCCCTCATCAAGGGTCTTATAACCTTATTATTTTACCCTAAGGTATCCAATATTACACATAAGCATTCATATTCAAGTTTTTACAAATTCACTGGGGTTCCAATTCCCACCATGTCAAAGATATACCACTAATTCCCACATATACTCAATTGTTCTAACTCCCCGTACAATTTGGGAAGACTTACCAACATCACCATACCCATATCAACTCAAATCAATCCTTTCACTAACCAAAAGACCACACATTCAACTATGGTAGCATTCTACCCAAAATGGTTTAAACATCTTATCTCAATTCATTCTCACTAAGTCCTCAATTACATCCAATTCACTCACTAACATATCAATCCGTGGAGCAGTCAACACTGCACCCACCACCTCAGCCTAAGGACTGGCATTGGTGCTCTAGGGTTGTCACGAAGGCATCTTATACTGACCACACATTGAACACGAAGAAATGGGTTGATCAGACCCAAACTAAGGAATCACATGTGTAGTAGTCAATAAGAGTCTACGTACAACAATACAGCACTTAACACAATCACACAATCATCAGAGTTCCCTAAGAAACTGCTCTGATACCATAAAATGTAACAGCCCGTTACGTACCGGTATTGTTAACATTGATTATGATATTAAGCGCAGTTACAATCACAGTAATTGGGTTAATTAAATTACGGGCAACTTTTTTTTTTCTTTTATCATATTCCTCTTAATAACAATAACTTTCTCCGTAATCAATTAAAACAACACTATAATTGTAATTGAAATTCGCGGAATAATTCAGTTTACTAACATCACTAATCTTTCTTTTTATTCAACTCATTTAAACTCATCAATTTACCTTCACATTTTACCATGTTCTAGCCCTTTACATTAGCTACGCGTGGTTTCAAACCACGTACCATTTGGAGTTCTACCCATCAAGTTAAGCCCCTTTCTTTTAGTCTAGAAAAATCTGAATTTTCAAAAATTACACTGTGGTAATCGATTACCAGTGGGTGGTAATCGATTACCACTTGTCAAAAATGAGGCAGTAGCTAAAATTTTACCTCATCTGTTCTGATAATCGATTACCAATCTTGGGTAATCGATTACCTCACATGGTAATCGATTACCAAGCCTCAGTAATCGATTACCAGTGAAGACAGTAGCATGATTTCGTCCCCTGTTGCATGGTAATCGATTACCATGCTTGGGTAATCGATTACTATGCAGCAAAAGTGACAGATTACAGCATTTTCAGCCCCAAAAGGGTTGTGTAATCCATCCCTAACACCCTAGTACTCCACACAACACTTAAACATACTCTAATGTAGGCTCTAGGCCCTTCCATCATCCATTTTCATTCAATCATACATCATTTACAAAGTCTTTAATATAATGGCCATTTCACATCAAATATGGACCATTTTACAACATAATACCAATTCTTCAAATACACGAAATGTGGCAATGGACAAGTCCCATGCTCACTCAAATTATACAATACATTCTAAAGGCATACATATACATCAAATTTAAAAGACTTAGCAAGTAGTCATGAACATACAAAGGCATGGCATTTTCAACATGCACAAGTTCATGATCTAAGTCTAAAGCATAAAACATATGCAAGGTGTGTCCCAATCCAATGCTCATCACATGGTGCCTCCAATATGCACCTCATGCTCCACTCTTCCAGGCTCAACCTAACCTGAAATGATGCCCCAAACACGGGGTGAGATATATAAATATATCTCAGTAAACCAAGGGCCCTGGAGGCTTCTCCACCCCATGGCTCACTCAATGTGCAACAATGACATTAATGTAAAATGCATGACATACAATATCACCCACCAACTGGAGACAAACCGAGAACATCCACAATTGGATTTATGTTCAAGGACTCCATCATATAACTCCCGAGACAATCCTAGAGCCTCTCCCATGGTTGAGAAAACTCCATGGCCAACCCAACCGGAACTCCTCATGAGACCTATCCGGCGGATGTCCCACGTTTGGCTCATCCTGGTGTCGCTCCCAGAGTCGACCCCACGGCATACCCGACTGGCATTCTCACACAGAATGAAACCAGCGGATGTCCAAACCCAACACACGTCAATTGGCTAGTGACCAAACAATTTCACACATATCATGCAATAAAGCATGACCACACATAATCACACAATGTCCAATGACACAAAATCTAACCACAACCATCCACTAGGTGTGGTGGAGCACACAAGGGACTAAACCCCAGTTCCAAAGGTTACCTCAACACCGAGCCAATGCTCCATACGTAAGCTCCAAGCTTAATCCGCTTCCAAAGCGTCCAAGAGAGGCAACCTAAACAATCAACAACATGTTTATCAAACCATTTCCAATTCAATCATTTAATCTCAAAGTAACCATTCATTTTACATTCTTCCAATTCCACAACAACATACTAACCTACCATCCAATTAAACACCACTTTATATCATACAATCTCAACCACACAACTTTTACATCATTTTTCCTCCAAACCCCTCTATGGTTCGAATTCTTCAAAGGATGGTTCTACAAGGTTTTCAATTCCATTTTAACACACATACTAATCATATAATCATATTATCAACCTATACCAATGGTCCATCATTCAATTATTCAATTACACCACATACTCATTTTCATGAAATTTCCACAAATTTTCCTAAGTTAAAAACCTAACTTTTTCACCAAAATCTATCATAGCATTTCTAGCTTATAAGCATCATTCTAAGGCATTTTCATCTAATAGCATTTTTCCATTTGGGCTCTCTATCATCACACATCTAAGATTAAAGATTTGGAGCATAATTTCTAGATCTACAAAATCAACCACAAAGGTACCACAAATATACTCACCATCTAGTGTATGAACACCACCAAGGCTTCACCAATCCAAAGGAGATCCAAAAACTCCCAAAAACTCCAAGAACATCAATGGGTCGGATCTGTCCATGTCCAAAAACGCACAAAGGAGGTAGTTTCATGGCTTAAGAGTACCACCAATGGCTTTAGAAGGTTGTTTACAATAGATTTCAACACCAAAATCAAGAGATTTGGTGAAGAAATGAGAAAATGGCAAAGCAAGAGATGAAATGGGTGTTTGGGTTCTTCACAGGCAGGGGCGCACGGGAAAGAAGAGAGGGAGGGAAGAGAAATGTTGTGTAATTGTGACTTTCAAGTCACTTAAACCACCCGCGGGTCCCACACGCGTTTTAACTTCAATCCCGATAAAATTTCTGATCACAAATTCTTAATCTACATATTTTTCCAGTCCATGGCATATTTTTATTTCATCAAAATATTGATAAAAATTTCACACTTATCGGTACACTCATACCGCAGTATCTTTCACTTAAAAAGTCACTATTCATCACTTTTTCACAATTTTGCCTACTCACTCAATTTTCCGCCCTGATTCCATTTTCAGCATTATTTTTGTCATATTAAATCTCTAACTCCATTTTTCATGCCTCGGTTTACGTTTTTGGCAAATTACCATTTTGCCCTTTTTGCCCATTTTGGCCATAATTCTCTGATTTTCATTAATCCTTCCCTTTTAAACCCATATTTTATCAAATAAATTCACATTTGAATTTACGAGGTGTTATAGGATGCATAGTTAATTTGCTTTCCTTTAGCTTTTTCAATCACAGTTACCGAAAACGCGATCAATTTCCTCATTATTTCTAAATTATTACTATAAAGCTTTCTTTGAGATAAATCTGGTGTGAAACAACACGATCAGTTTCTGGTCTCTTAGTAGCCAATCAAAAGGAAAAGATCCTTAAGTTTGCTTCGGAAGTTTTGAAAAACACTTTAATAGATCCACGGCTATGCAAATCAAACCATTTGTTACTTACTGAGTTAGCTTAATTAATTGATGTGCATTTTGATTGGTAAAGCTTGAATGGAGTATATATATATATATATATATATATATATATATATATATATTCTTAATTAATTAGCTTGGTTCCACGCAGTTTCCAATTCTTTTCTTTGAATGTGTACCATTTGCAGTGAGGCATACACATATTATGAACTGCCTTTCTGCCCTCCACGAGGTAAGAGATCACTCTCAAAGCATTTGCTATGTGACACATGGATATGGCTTAAGAGATTATATTTTATCCTGCATATGCTTTTATAACTGCCATGTGCCTTAGCTTGTCATGTTGATTTGTGGCGGTCTGCAAATCACAGATCCTATAAGCAAGCGGAAGAAGTCATTCCAAGAGCTTATATTGGGGGGGTGGGGGGTTTACCGACACTTAGTAGGGGCTGAAGTTCAAGGTTAAAGCCGAAGGTAAAATCCTTTGTGAGAAATATCTAACGAAAGATGAAGTTGAAGGTTTCAGATATGTTGTAAGAAGAAAATTTGAATATGTATTATTCCAACATTCTCGTCAAGGGCCCTGTGGGAAAAGTAGTTGAAGAAAATGGCCACACTTCTTTTATCCCTTGTACTCTGGAAAAACAAGTGAAAGCCATAGATATTTCAAGTAAAGACGATGATGATTCCGCTGTGGATATAACAGAAGATGCTGAAATTTGGGTCAGCTTCACGTACTCAGTCTTCTGGGATGAATTTGAAGAGAATCAGGATATTCAGGGTCAGCAATATTATGTCTACCGGGATGAATGCAAGTTAGATAGGTTTCGGAGGCGTAAACATGATCATGGATTCACTGATGATGTTGACATATCATTCTATCTCTGCATTATCATTGCTATTTGGTTTGGTTTGCTTCTTGTGGTAACTTGGGCGTTACTTAAGAACTCTTTCAAAAGGTACCACAAACTTTATTTATTTTATTAGGAACGCCTAATTATATGTCGCAGCTTTGTTTCACCAAAATCGCAAATCTTACTGCAGGAGAACTCTTCAAATTTCAAACGACACAAATTCTAATTTACACCAAGGAGTTCATGGTGATGGATGCAGATGTCCTCCAAATTCGTCCTTACTTGGCGCCTTTCTGGGCAATGGAACTCAGCTATTGGTTATGTAAGCAACAGCCAAGATATTTCCGAATTCCATGTCTATTGAATATCTTCCTAGGCCAGTTGGTATCAACCCAAACCCAAATACCCCTTTAATAGCCATCTGATTTCCCTGTCTGTAAGTGATGCATTGTTCTCCTTCGCCATTGCATATCGTTAAATTTGCATTTTTCCCATGGATTGTCCTCATTTATAAATCGAGCCCTTGAACTTTCTGATTGTTTCTCTTAAGTCTTGCCATTGTAGGCCATTAATTATTTATTTTTACTTTTTTGTGTGATTCTGTGAAATCTTTAAGGTATAGGAGCTGCAATAAATGGCATGTAACATGTTTTGATTCTGATTTCTCACTTTGCAAGCGCCATATATGTTAAGTATTCAAATTCCTCAAACCATGTAGGATTCGAACGATTATGATTAGATCAGATGATTTTATCTTACTTCCATTGGTCTGTTGTATGATCTGGATCGGTTGCCACAAATCTATGTGGACTTTACTCTCTCCCATAAAGTGATCTTATCTCATTGTACCGAAAATGACAGATAAATTTCGGGAGAAATTTTGTGCTTAATCATGTCACTTCTTTGTGCTGTATCATATATAATATTTTATATTTGCTTTCAAAAGCTAATATGTTTAACGTATTTTGGATTCCTATCTGAAAATTGTATTTAGGCATTATATAGAAGACATGCATGGCCTTTACACACTTCCTAGTTAAGCCGAGAATAGTGGAGCTGGAAAATTTGGTGAGGTAAGAGGGGCAGGAAAAGTAAAATCTATACTAATTTAGGGAGAGCAACACGATAATGGGTTAACACACAAACAGTTTTAAAGAATTCTCTTCGTATATGAATAATAATAAAGATGAAAAAAAGCTTGAAGACTGGGTTTGAGAGAGTAACTTATGCTACACTACTTTTTTTAGGTCTGAGTTGAGTCTAAAACAAACGTTTGCATAAACTTGAGGGGGTGATTCCCTCCTAGCCCCTCACTATCTCCACCAAAGAGTCAAGAAGGAAACAGATGCTAGCCATTTAAACTTGGATTAGGTGAACATTTTGTTGGGGTGTTCCTCATTTGATACATGATGGTAGAGTACGCGAAGCATTTATTGTTCTATGACTCAATGTTTGAACAATCACCCCAATAAATGCATTAACCCCATTTATGAAGAAGATTCTAGGAGAAGCTGAAGAGTCATTCCTCATTGTATAAAATGGGATAGGAATCATTTCTGTAAAGTTAGACACTTAAGAATAACTACTTGATAGTGAGTGTATTCCTCTGAACAGGAGTTTGACAGAGTGACCTTTTTAGAGAAAAGCTTCATATATTACCATCAGTCCATTATAAAGTTTGAGTGTGTACCTCTAGTGCTTATTAGGAAAGCACTATTGTAATCTCATTATTGTTATAGTGGAAGATCTTGTTGGATTAGATTCCATGGTTTTTACTCTTCTACTTTAGAGGATATTTTTCATATTAAAAAATGTTGTTGTGTTTCTTTCTTTCTCTTCATCTTTCTATTTTTTGTGTTTTTTTTCTACATATAGGGCCGACCTACTTACTATAAATCGACCTCCAAGTACCAAGCTATAAATTGACTTAGACGATTTGCCAAAACTTTTTTCTAAGTTTTAGCTGTCTTTAATTCTGTGCTACAATAGAAAAATAAAGAAATTATCTGAGTACCATAATCTCTTATTCTAGATCTTTCGCAGGTTGATGCTTGCCCTTGTGTCATTGTTTATTGTGGTATAGTAGAATCACTTGAAGCTTGCTTATTTACAGGATATGCTCCTTTCTCTTTTTGTCGTATCAAGGCGCCCTGTATCCCTGCAATGCTAAGGCGGTTTCTACTTATATTCTTGCAGCATATGGTTTAACATCAGCTGTTGCAGGATATGTGGCCACAACATTTCATGGTGATTTTTCTCCGATTGGATGGGTAGTTATTGTTTCTAAGTTTGCATTATTATTTCTCATTATTCTCCCCTGTTAAGTTTGTCATTTGACTGCAATTTTTCACGCAGAAAGCATGTATTTTCCAGACTAGGGCATTTTAGTCTCTTCCATCAACCTTAACATTTCTTTTCCTGTACACATCGAAACGCAACAATTCCAGATTTCCTGATTTGTTATACCCAGGTGCAAGGAGCTTCCTTGTCCAAAGTGTACTCTTCGCTATAACTCAACTGGGTGTGGGTGGCATAATATGGCATTTTGTAACACCTAGAGTCGATCAAGCACCCTGCGCATTTTCTCAATCTCAGACTCATATTTCTGGACAGCCTTGGTACTCAAGGACAATAGCTCAGATGTTCTTCAGGGGCCTTCTACCATTCACTGCAATCTTTTGGAAGATGGATGACATATATGCAAGCTTGTGGAAAATAAAAGTATTTGGTGCATTTAGCACTATGATATCCGCTTTCGTTGTGGTCGTTTCACTCACTGTCCTTTTTGCGATGGCTTTTACTCGCTATCAGCTGTCTAAGCAAGATCATGATTGGAGGTGGAGGTATCTCTTTTGAACACTACCTTCTCCAATTCTATAATTCTAAATCCATCTGCCATAAACCGTAATGAATACATTCTCCTTGTCTGTTCTTGCAGATCCTTGTTACGTGGAGGGTCACCGGCCATATTCATGTTTGTGTATGGAATATATTTCCATGCCAGAATTAGTGGCGACGATTTCAAGAACATGGTATTCGTTATGGGCTACAATGTCTGTATATTCTATGCTTTCTTCCTGGTACTGGGAACCATAGGTTACTTTGCCTCGTCAGTTGTGTTCCAACATATGTACCGGGGCCAGCAGAAGAACGACTGATTGATTCATCGTCTTCCTCTCATGTAATTCAAAAACAATCCCAATTTTATTCTATTTGAAACTTTGATGACACGATTCCATCTAATAAAAAACCTTACGACGTTTTTGAGCAAGTATCTCTTCAGGTTAATCTACAATTATGCATACTAGCAAGAAAATAAACAATATTTAGAATTATGAATAATTGATAAGTCTCTGAATTGAGACTTAAAACACATAATTGTTGAGCTTAAAAGATAAAAAGGAAAGCATTGGATGTTAATTTAACCCATTTTCAATTAAGTTTAATACTTTGGTTAAATAAGAAGTAATGGGTTATAATTTTGACATTTTAGGTTTTTGCAGCCCAAAAGTTTTGCATTTGAGAGACAAGTCCACTAAGCAATGGCCAAAGGGTAAAGCTGGAAGAAGAAAGAAAAGATAAGCTTAGCGGTAGACGTGGCTCAATCTGCTAGTCCATAATCAGTATTGTAACTGATGGAGTCCTTACCTCTTTCTCTCATTTCTACATGCATCATCGAACCCTAGCCCTTTTTCTCATTGGATGCACCTTTGAAACAAACCTCACACCAGCCATCAGTCCACATTGATCATCTTTCCATCTTGATTTTTCTTCACAAATCAAACCACAAGCCTTCGCAAAAAGTATGCTCGAATCCATTATTCCACAAAAACATAACCCAAGTCAAATTCCTTTTTCTACAAAATATTATCTCAAATAAGTGGTAAGCTCGAGGCAGTTATGATTTGGTGGTGAGGTGCAAGAGTGGAGTTGTAGAGCGTGGATAATCATCACAGCAGTGAGGATCACACGATTTTTCATTGACGCACTTGAAGAAATGCGTGCGAAGGCAGAAAGTAGAGCCCAAAGCCCATGCATGTGTAGAAGATGCACTATAAATGGAGCAATTAGCACCATGTAGGGGACTTGTTCATCTTCTTTCTGGTCTTTATCTTTTATTTTTCTTTCTTCAATTTTATTTTGCTGAGTAATTTTAATTCCTTTTATGAGTACTGTAGCAGGGCTATTTTGTGGATATAGCTTCTGCATTGTAATTTCCATTTGAGTTGTAATTTCTTTTTTAATTTTTGTTTGTTGTTTTTGTAGCTCAACCCTTATGGTATGAGTTAAACCTTTGAAGGTTAGGTCTAAGTTACTCGAACCTTAGTGTTGAATGCTTGCTAATTGTTGAAGCTTAATTTCAATTTTCAGTTGTTTAATGTCATACTTGTTATTTAAACATTTTGCACTGAGGCCCGATGTTAGATATTGTATTAGGAAGAAGTCATCGAGAGGTGACTGATTCTGGAAAATGCATTAAGAACATGGGCTTGAATGAGAAATCATTCAAGGGTCGTCACTTAGATATGAGGGCATCCACTATGTAACTTTGGACTTGAAAAACAAGAGTCCTCACTGCATTTAACACAGAGATATGTGAATGAAGGTTGTGGATAAAATGATTTTAAGAGATTAAAATTAACAAGAGTGATCCGTTAACTAAGAATTAAAATCAAGCAATCTGTAATTAGCATTTCTTTCAATGTTGCGGGAAAGGTAAACCAATAGCTCAATCTATTTTTCTAAAGATTTTCACCAACTCATTTCTTTTTTCTCTGATTTAGAGTTCTTTTGTTTTGGTAAACTCTCTGATTTAGAATTAATCTCCCTTTTGTTTCACATTTTTTTATAAAAAATCTTTTTACATCAAAAATAGACAAGACAATACTTAAATTGCTTTATTATTATTTTGAGTAAACACCCTTTTAGTCCCTGGTAATATCTACGAAATTCTTTTTAGTCCCTGACAATAAAAAAGGACCAAATTGGTCCCTAAAATTATGAAAAAAGGGCCATTTTAGTCATTCGGTCAATTGTAATAAGTACTCCTTGGTCCTTTTTCATCATTTTAGGGACCAGTTTGGTCCTCTTTTTTTTTGCCAGAGACTAAAAAGGATTTCGTGGTATTGTCAGGGACCAAAAATGATGTTTACTCTATTATTTTTCATCTTTTAGAACAATTGACTCCAAAAATTAAATTCAGAAAAGTCTAAAAAGAAATAGTAACATAGTCATTGATATTTCAGAATAATTTTGCATTTGTGTTATTTTTATTATTACTCTTTTCTTTTTTAGAAATTCAATTTTAAAGCAATTGCACATTTTGTGGGAACGATAACCAAGACTTAAAAATCATATATTATTTGTGGTTGCGTATATCTTAGATGACCAACAATAATTTATAATTAATTCACAAAAATTAAAATCAAAAATAATTTGTAGTGTACCTCGCTTTAAGAAGAAGAAAAAAACTTCAAATGAAAGAATGCTTTTCCAAAATTAAATTCTTATGGGTGAATATATATACAAAACAAAAAGGATCATATAAAATATCTCGATTAACAAACCATCCATAATCAATATATGGTAGTCATTAAACTTAAACTGAATCACAGAAATGAAAATTCAATACCCGAACTCAAATCTAAATCTACCGGTGGTCGTTCTTCTACCCTCTTCAACCAAAGATGCTCGAGCAGTCATGATCCTGCTAGGATTCAAAGGAGCATCAAATGCAGAACAATCTATCCAATCCTTCAAAAGGTTCTCCTGGCCCCATAAATCAGGAATCCAAACCCTTCCAGCCACTTCAACTCT
Organism: Gastrolobium villosum; assembly: GCA_032173675.1. Classification (NCBI taxonomy): domain Eukaryota; kingdom Viridiplantae; phylum Streptophyta; class Magnoliopsida; order Fabales; family Fabaceae; genus Gastrolobium; species Gastrolobium villosum. The sequence continues at coordinate 5,196 of JAVKPL010006583.1, read as the reverse complement.
ATGCCTCTTCAACCTCTCGCGTCCACTATCCTCTGCCATGACCTCAGGCTCAACAACTGTTCCTTCTGCAACATCCAGTACATGAGGTAAAACCAGCTCCTGCAATGCAATTTCCATGTTGGTGCATAAATGGGTTTTTGAAGCAGATGGGGTTTGTCTATGATGTGTATCTTCTTTGTCACTATCATCTTCTTGTTGTTGCTCCATGTTCTTGTTGTCTTCGGGTTGGTGAGGTTTTTTCTTCAATTCCAATGGTTGAAAAGGAATCTGGTAATCAGATTCAGTACAGGATTTGTGAGCCATTAAAGGTGTTTTTCTCTTTCGTGCAGCAGAGGAGCATAGAAGAGATTGTTGCTGTTTTGTGTGCTGTGTTGCTTCTATGTTGCAAGTTTTGTTTTGTTTTGAGGAATGCAGATTTGGAGAGTGATGCTGTGTGTGTGGAAAAAAATGCCGAGAGATTGGGTGGGAAATTTGGTCACACGTCACACACAAGAGTACTTTCTATTTTATGGTAAGTGACAAAGGTACGTGTCTTGTTTTAGGTGGGATTCTGATAACTTGTGGCTTAGTTCTAATTATGGAAAATGCCAAGTTCAGAATTAAATGAAAAATCTTGAGAAATTTTCTAAACACCAATCAAAAATCGTGACTTGTTAGAAAATCCCTTCGAACGATTCTTGGATCCGGCGCGTTTGGTAGAAGAATGTTTTGGATTTTTGGAAAATTGAGGATGGTAATTTTATTTACTCACATTTGATATGAGATTTTTTAAATTTTTTTTGAAAACCTGATTCTTTTTTATATTTTATTTTCTGTGTAAAATTTTATGAAAATATTATCAAAAAATACCGCATATTAATCCAACATTTTTGGGAATATTTTAGTCTATCAAATAACTCGGAAATATTTTGACCTAACAAATAACTTTTTGGTAACCTGAAAATTATGATCATCAAGTAAAAAAAAATTCTTCTACCAAATACCCCTGAAGTCAATAACCCTTCGGCATAATGTTTTCCATTCACAAGAGTTGGAGTTCGAACCCCCGACCACTTACTTAAGAGACGAGACGCTGAACCATCACATCACCCCAAATGGTTTGCAATGGTAATATGCTATTTTTCCGTGAGGTTGATGTTGATCTGCATTCTGCAATAGTGTGTATATATTATTATTTTATTATTGGCTTCTAATTCTAGCAACGAGGATCGACGACTTGATTTTTAGAAGCGTTCTATTATTATGTTCAACTTAATAAATATGAATAACTTATATATCATGTACTTTAATGAGATGGAGACCTTTTTTAAGATCCGAAAAGATACTTCTCCTTTATTTTTTGTGCAAATTTTATGGCACAATAAACTACTTTGTTAATTTCTTTTCATATTTCACCCTCTGAAATAATAATTGCATTTTTTTTCCCACCTGGCTAGTCCTTCCTCATGATGGTTAAATGTCTATTATGACATTGATGTGGCTACGTTATGTACTTATGTGGTTTTTACTCAACCTCGTATTAAAATAATTATTCAAATTTTTTTAATATTTTTTTTTTAAAGTGACTTAATCTCTTAATTTTTTTTTTATACATATCTCTTAATTTATTATTCTTTAAGAATGACACATGCTATTTCTTATTTTTTTAAAATTAATTATACATATACTTAATAGCTTCGAATATTTATATTTTAAAATTTTAAAATTATATATATTTTTAAAATTTATAAGTTATAAATTTTAATTTAAAAATCTTTATTTAGTGCATAAGATATTTACTTATATAAATAAAAAATAACATATACTATAATTGAGGTTTCGAGAGGAAACAAATAAAAGAAAAAAATGTGGAATAAAAAATAACATATGCTATGATCTTATGTCTTACATATATAAAATAGGGTTTTATATATATATATATATATATATATATATATATATATCATGTGGTAGGAAACTTGTAACATCATGTCACTCTCACAAACAGTGATGGCCCCATCTTATTTTCTTTTATTTTTTTTCTTTTTGAGTGGGACTCACATAAAATGTATTAAAGTAACATGACACTACAAGTTTCCTACAACATGACATATATAAAATGCTATAAAATATTACCAATTGAAATAGAAAAACGATTTGGATCTATTTGCACAAAGTTGCAAAAATACAAAGACCCATTGGCCTTATGCTCAATCAATATTTTTATGGTCAAATTGGGTGTATCATAAATAATACCGGAAAGAATAAATGATATATATATATATATATATATATATATATATATATATATATATATATATATATGGGCAGAATCCTTTGACACCGGTGTCAAATTTTAAAATTTGACACCAGATCCCAACCATTGATTTCCGTCAATCAACGGTTATCATTTATTGCAATTAATAATTAATTAATGAGTGTAATTCCCAATAAATAATAATCGTTGATTGACGGAAATCAACGGTTAGGATCTGATATCAAATTTCAAAGTTTGACACCGATATCAAAGGATCTTACCTCATATATATATATATATATATATATATATATATATATATATATATATATTGTCATGAAGGAGAATATATAACTCTTTTTCTCTTACTATATTTTACAATCATTTTATTACCATTACATTAAAATTATATTAATAATTCTTATTTGATTTTAATCAAATGATACGAAAAACAATTATAGAAATTTATAAGGAATAAAATATTGTAAATATAGCTGGTCCAATATGCTAAGCGTTGTAAATGCATACGCTTGTCAATGACACACAAATATTAAAATCAATTTGTCAATTGGTTGAAGAAAGCATAATGATTTTCCTCATTCAGTAATAGATTCTAAAATTTTAAAGTACTTGTTCAACTTTAAGGCTCTTGAATGAGGTCATCTTATATCCTTATATATTTAGTTTTTTTTTTTATCCTAAAAGTTTAAGTTGTTAACAATATATAGTTTTTTACATAATTACCAATATATTGTATGATATTATGTGTTTAAAGATTGGGTTTGGTGTTTGTCTTAAAGAAGTTATGTCATTTAGGAGAGAGAAAGACACAAGTAATGATTTATGAAAATCATGAAGGAGAAAGTATGTGGTTTTTTTTTTAATTTAAATTTTAAATAAAAAAATATTAGTTTGTGTCTTTCTCTCTTCTAAACTAACACAACTTCACATCCTTTAAAATAACAAACATTTTTACCATAAAAATTTATTAAAAAAATTCACTAATAAAATATTCTTACTCTAATATTCTTCATAATATTTAAAGTTTTACATTAGCAATTGAAATTTAAACCCAATGTTAATCAGTTCAATGGCACTATTGTAATCCTTTGCTACTTCCACCCACTTTGTTGGTTAACGATCTCCTTTATCCATCAGTTCATAAGCAAGTTGAAAATCAGATATTTTAAAATCTCAATTTTTTTTTTAAATTGACATATTAGAGATATATAACACTATTAATATAACCTCGTCTAATAACTTAAATTTTTTAATTGAATTGGTTCTGATCAAACCAGTTCAATATGGATTGGGCTAAATCATACACGGTTGAAAGATGAAGACTTTGGGCTGTATGTTGTACTTCGTGGACTTGAGACGTTCACTGTGTATGTGAATGTTGAAGTATACTTCTGGCACAATGGGAATGAATGAGGGTACTTGCAAAGACACTATGACGCTGAAGTTAGTATCAATGTTAGGTTTTTGTTATATCTAATGGGAATAAGATGATCATACCTGGGTTTGTACCCTTCATATTTATAGCAAGCTTGATGTCGCATTTGATAGGCGGTATGCCTTCTTATTGGTTGTTATGGGCGGCAGACTTTTCTGTCTCAGCAGGTGCTTTTCTGGCTATAAGTCTATATATTTGTCTGTCTGGTGGAAAGCTGAAGCTGTCTCACGGGCGTTGGTCTTCATATGCGGTGTGACTCAGCTTGGTCTTCATATGCAGTGTGACTCAGCTTGTTGCAGAGTTCTTCCTTAGCCTTTAAGTTATATAAGGCGGCATAATCCGCACAATGCCTAGCTAACGCATCTCCAGTTATGAGGTTATTGCGTCTCTTGGGCCCTTTCTAGGCCTTGAACTTTATAGCCTATGTAATTATCCACAATAGGTTCTATACAAATTTAAATTCCCACATCCGACTTTATGCTTGTTTTATCTTTACAGAAATAGACATAAAAAAAGGTTAGTACAGAAGAATATAAGTATTTTGCTTAAGAATTTAGGCCTAAAGTTTTGTCAATTATTATAGGGGTAAAAAAGCACTTAACTCTTATCTTTATTTTAAGGATTTATTATTTCTTATATTATAAAAGATAAATTTATTTTTTATACACATATAAAAATGTGCAAGACTCATATTTCTTCTTTCTATATCTTTTCCTCACATGTGTCCCCCACACACTTTTATATGTATGTAGAAAATAAAATTTATATCCTACAAAATGGGAAAACTAAAACCTTATTTTAAAGATATTTAATATGTTGCAATGACAGCACAATTTTAATAATAAAAAATCCTTTTAGAATAAAAAGATGTGTAAGCTGAAAATACAAGATAATTGCACCAACAACTAAAAAGTGATTTGAGTAGTAAACAAACTTAAATTCAAAGGTGAAAGGGTTTATGCTATGTTACCAATATGTTACCAATTCAAACCCACAAAAACATCTAAAGGAGGACCGACATCAACGTATATGAAACATATTTTTTGTACAATAACAAAGTGACACACACAATATTTTGTACTGAAGATTGAAATTATAACCTCATAAACTACTCAAATCCCTCGATAATAGACCAGTTCTAATGGCTTAATGTAAATGAAACATTGAGCTCTTGGGTACCTATGCTCTGCATTTTGCTTTAGTATTAGATAATGTGTCAAATGATATCATAAGACTTATTATCATTTACCAGAAAATTAATACAACAGAATATAGTTATCTTGATGCGCAATAATTACTTTTCTATAACAAGTCAAATATTTATTAAACAAGGCAAAGAACTATAACAAGCTCTGCGAATTACTGAAATATTCTCTGTACAAGAATCCAAGCTAATAAACTAATTAAAATATGCCAACAAGAAAACCATCAATGCTGAAATACCTCAAGTTAGGCGCCACAAGTCTGGAAAGTAATTATTTCATGAACAAACTGTATGCACAAC
>JAVKPL010006582.1:0-26665 GCA_032173675.1 Gastrolobium villosum | reverse complement strand
ACTGAATCCTGCTGAGCATCGGATCTTGCCAGGGTGAACAGCAATGGACGGCAGCGATGAGCCCCTGTGGTGTATCCTTTGTGGGTACTTTGGACCATACCCCACCATGTAGGACATCTTCAAGGGGTTGTCTCCTAGCAAGTAATCCACCTAGAAAACAAGAACAAAATCAAGATCAATTAACGAGAAGGAAATGCACATAAACACCATACTATAGAAGTAAAATGCACATAATGTACCAAATTCCTTTGGCACATGTGGTAAGGAGCCTGACCCCTTAACTAGAGGTCTCGAGTTCGAGTGGGAATGGAAAAAAAAAAGATTTGGGAGAGCCGCCCCACGAAAGGATCCGACAGTGCTCGATGTGAATTAGTGTTCGGTTACGATCGGAGTATACCTTTAAGTTTATTTAAAAATAAAATGCACATAATGCACGTAATCTTATTTTTCTACCTGCTTTTTTGCTATAGCTCGGAGCATCTTTGGAGTAACAGTGGTTCCACCACAGTTCACAACCATATGGGCTTTTGTCAAGTATTTGGCATAGGTTAAGAGTAGAAAGGAGGTAGATGTAACATATTGCATGTTGCTATCACTCATCTTGAACAGAAGTCCACCTGCATTGTTTTTGAAGAGCAAGGAGCCAAAAATAACCGTTACATATTGGACCACATAGTTGAGACTTGAGGCTCATTAATCTTCGGTTACGGCCACCTTTGAACTTATTGAAAAAAAAAAAAAAAAAAAAAAGAAGGAAAAGGAACCTGACCTGGGGTATATTGGGCGGAAGAGAAAGAGGCACCGGGTATAAGAGAACAGATAAAATTATCCGCATGACCCTTGTAGTCATGAAGGGATTGCACTTTTTGAACAAGAAAATCCTAAAAATTAAGACCAACAGCACAAATTTTAGTTGGAAAACATATTATTGTTACCAGCATTGCAAGAGACAATAGAAGAAAAGTGAAGGAATTTGGACCTTAGAAAGCAGTATCCTTGCTCCAACATGCTTGTTATCCCATCCGAAGGTATTGTCAAACTCTGCAGCCCCAAGGGTCTGTCCATTAACCTTAATGTAGTTTAGGTACATTGGGTTCTTAGTAGCCTTGTGCAGCCAAGCAGCACCCCACAACAGTTCATCCTGGTATATATTTTCAATGCATCAAAGAAACAGTTTGAGTTTACTTCCCACAAAATGCACAAATTGAAATATTAAAACTTTACCTGATAACCAGAGTAAGAACAATAAAAGGGGCATACAATGGGCTTCAAGCCATTGCTGTAGGCTCCCCTGTATTTATCAGCAAACTGGAAAACCTATAACCATAAACCAAGTACAATCTCACATTTAAAACACTAGTTGGGAGAAAACTCTACTCCATTAAAAAAAATGTTATTTTGCTCTCAAATCAAATACTTCATACTTACACTAATTGCCCTCCTAACCAAAGTTTTGGAATACGTGGGGTCACTTTTTTTGAGAGCAATAGAAGCAGCTGCAAGAGCCGCAGCAGTTTCCGCAGCCACATCTGAACCGGGGTTGTTTCTATCTATCTTATAGACATTTCTTGGGGTATCCATGTCCTCAGGTCTCTCCCAACAAGCATGGTCCTTATTAGCATCACCCACCTGCAAAGTCAAACCAAAGTCAACAACATTTTCCATGACAACAAAATAAGAACATGAAGAAAAAAAAAAGGATTAGTAAGAGAAAACTAAACCTGAACATAAATGGTGTCAGGATAAGCAGTAGCTTTGAGAAGATAATCAGTGGCCCAGCGAATTGCCTCTCTGGAATTCTGCAATTCACCTTTCATTACCCCACCAAACTCAATAACACTCCACGAAAGCATGGTGGTTGTGAAGGCCATTGGAAAACCAAACTTAACATTGTCCCCTGCATCGTAGTATCCTCCAACCAGATCAACCTGCATTGCATGTTTACACCGAAATCAGCAAAATGCACAAGCCAAAAAGTGAGACTAAATGGCAATGGCAAACAATGTGGTATTAGTATTACATGCATGGCTGAGCCATCAGAGAGACCAGAGTCACTCCTCCAAGACATCCTCTGATTAGAAGGGATCTTCCCTGACCTCTGACCTTCAAAGAAGATGATGGATTTGGTGAGAGCATCTTTATAGTTGTGTGTGGCAATGCGAGGGTGGTGGTGGTTGTTATGTGCAGGGAAGGAATGACAATGGAGGAGAGTGGTAGTGAAAAGAGAAAGAAGGAAAAGCAGAAAAAAAGTCATATTGAAATGGCCAATGCAATATGAATCAACCAAGTAGCAACGACCAAACTGGAACTGCCACCTGCTTGCCGCACTGCACTCTCTATTTATAAAACAAAAACCTGTCTCTCTAACGTCCAGCTTCCTTTGTTTCAATACAAGTTACATTACAACAATAATTACTACCATATCCTTATCGCCATCATTTTCGCTATGGATTTTTTCCATCATGTGCATTTTAGAAGAAAATTATATGTTATAATTATTAATTGAAAGATTGATTGTTAAGAATATAAGAAAACACATGTACATATATTAATTGAAAGATTGATTGTTAAGAATATAAGAAAACACATGTAAATATATCATGAATAATAAAAACATTATAATTTATTGTATTGATTTTTTAGTCAACAATTACGATTTTATTGCTTTTTATAAGCAAATATGCCCCACGCTCAATCCATTGCCTAAATCTAGCTGCTTTTCTTCATAAACTAGAAAAGTTCCGGGGAGTTATCTAGTTCTCCGTGCAAACACATAATAGCAGGTATTAAAAAGCCTGTGGTCAAATGGGAATTTTATGGTCAAATACCTAGCGTTTTCCTTTTTAATTTGGTACTTAAGTCTTAAGTTAGTGAAAAAAATAAAATCGAAAGATGTTAAGTTCAGCACTTCCCAAGCAGTATTTGGTCTTTTATCGGCCCACTCATATTATATTATTTTATTTCTAAAAAATAAAAAAAAATATTTTTTTTGGTACATAAAAAATATTAAGATAGTACCATTTCCATTTAAAAAAAAATAATCTTAATAGATTTAAAAAACTTTATAGGCTTAAATTAGTTAAGGCCAATCGAGGTCATTTATTTATTTATTTTTTGAAATAAGTCAAGCAATATATGTACTATAATTATTTTAAACTGTGATGACTACATATTTCTTCTTCTCTTTTTAATAATTCTGAAAAATTATGAAGAAAGCTCCTACCTCCCTCGTTCCAATGTTGTGTTTTATTTTCTGGTCAGATAGTGATTCTTACTTCTGGATAACAGGGTGACATTGGGAATTCGGGGTATGAAAAGTCTGTCATGACAATTACGAATTTTATTAGGAAAAAGTTTAAAAAGTCCATTGTAGAATTGTTTTGAATAACTTATATTCTTATATTATTTTTTTAATTATTTAATTTCCTGTAATTTTTTCTATCCATCCTCTTTTTACCATCGATAGAAATTTGATTAAATATACTTACTCTACTCTTTTTAAATGAAAAAAATAAAGTGATAAAAAAATAAAAATAAATATTACGAAAACTTAATAAAAGACTAAAAGTTAAAAGATCAAATGTGTCTAAGTAAATAAAAGATAGAATAAGGACAAAAAAATAAGACAAAATATTTGAAAATTCACAGTAATGACAAAAAAATAAAAAAAGTTTAAATGAAAAATATATATACTAAATACGAAAAAATAGAAGAAAAAAATTGCGATAAAAAATAGAAAAAAATATTACAGTTATGAATTTTCAGTATATTTGATTTGATTTTTTTTTTTTATCCTTGATCTATTTTATTCTTTTTATTTAGATGTGTTTGGTCTTTTTTATATCTCTATTTTATTCTCTCTCTTTTTTTGACGAAAATCCATATTACATTATTACATGCGGTGCCACAAGGCTAAAAAAAAGAAGAAAATTAAAATTAAATAGACCAAAAAATTAAAAATTGAAAATTGAAAAAACCTAAAAAAATCTAAATAAAAAGAATAGATCAAAGAAAAATAAATAAATGAAAAAGTAAAACCAAATATAGTGAAAACTCATAATTGTGATTTCTTTTTTGTTTCATTTTATTTTTTATCTTCATTTTTTCTTTCTATTTTTCGTGTTCAATATATATTTTTCAATTGGAATGATTTTATTTTATTTTTTTAATTTTAGTCTTTTCTGTCACTATTGTGATTTTTAATATATTTGACCTTATTTTTCTTTTATTTTTTGTCTATATTCTATTTTTTTATTTAGACACATTTGATTTTTTTTCTATTTTTCTTTTTAGTCTTTTATTAATTGTTCTTAGTTTTCATAACATTTGATTTTTTTATCACTTTATTTTCTTTGTCTAAGAGGGTAAAATAGATATACTTAATTAAATTCCTAATAGTACTAAGTAGGGGCAATGTTATTAAAACCGGCCCGGTCATTGACTCGGTCGAGGTACTGGGTAACTGGTTCAACCAACGGGTCACTGGTTCAACCGCATGACCCGGTAATTATATGCAATTTTATAATTTATATTAAAAAATTATAAATATAATTAAATATCCAAAATAAAAAAATTCAAATATTTTAATATAAAAAATAATAAATGACATATTATTATCCAACAAAAGATAAAAAAAAAATATAATGATCGCGATACAGGACTTTAGGTTAAGAAAATGAAATCTCTAACTATAAATTAAATCAAAATTTTCTGAATAGTGCATAATTGAGATAATATTAGTGTTGTGGTACGTAACTTATGTAAGTTAATAAGCAAAAAAATATCCAAATATATCTATTATGATTTTTTTTTGAAAAAAAATTTAATTTTTTTTTTTGGGATCGGGTCGGGTCACCGATTTTCATGAAAACCGACGGGTCACACCGTTTCTGATGTATAACCGGTCCATTGCTTGAACCAGACCAGTTTACCAGTTCCCGGGTCGGTCCAGGTTTTATAACACTGAGAAGGGGTGTGTAGGGGTGATAATAAGGTCAGGGGCCTTAGGCCCGGCCCATTTCGGCCCAGCTCGGCTCGTCTTTTTTAATTATTGGACCCAGACTTATACTCATGCAAAAGCCTTTTTATTTAAAAGGCCTGAGGCTTCCATAGCCAAGCCCGGCCTTGAAGCCTTGGAGGCTGGCCCGTATACAATAAATTTATTTATTTTTTATATTAATCATTTGAGACAACGAGTGCCACTTTTCATAATTACTAACAAAGATTGGTAAAGAAATAAGAGATATAAAGATCAAGATAAGATGTAGAAAAAGAAAGATTAAAAATGAAAAAGAAAGATGAAGGTAATTCTGTTGCTGATGCTTTGGCAACCAAATGGAGACTATTAGACACTTGGGATCTACAACTTTTTCTTGAAGTCCCTATGGATTGTAGAGAGCTGTTTGCTAGAGATTTGATGGGCACTACTTGCCCTAGACTCTGCTTTATTTCTAGTTCTGTTGCTTTCCCCTTTGTTCAATTTTTTTTTAAGGAAAAGCAACGTAAAGTAAAGTAAATGTGTCGTTGTTATTTTGACTTTTTAATATTAATATGTTTTTTTATTATAAAAGACACAACTATTATTTTTTTTTAAAAAAATACATACGAGTGCATGATTAATGGGTTAAATATTGTTGCAAATTGAAAGGTAAGGTTTTTATTTTTAATAAATAAACAGGCCACAGGCTTAATACAGACTTTTATTTTTTGTAAATGAACCAGACCACAAGTTAATATTATATTCGTAACAGGTAACAGGCTAAGGCTAGTCTGACACGTTTAAATACAGTCTTGACCCGTTAAGATCAAAGCTCGGCTCGGCTCGGCCCGTTACACCCCTACGGGTGTGGATGAAAAAAAAGCATAGGATATAAGTGATTCAACGCAATACCATAGCATTTTATTTTATTTTTGAACTTTTCCCTTTTTTTATATTACTTTAATCTTTTTGGTTTTATAAATTAAAACAAACATTTATTTGTTTAAGTATGAAGGGATTTATTAATCTCCTCTAATAGAAGACAACTTATATACCAATAGAGGTTGGCTCAAGTGGTAAGGTACTTGCTCACTTAAGAAAGGACTCGAGTTCGAGACCCTGTGTATGTAAAAAATCCTCGCTGGGAGATTTACCTGCCAATACTAAATAACCGACGCTGGTCGGATCCGACATAATCGGGGCTCCAGAAGCCAGCGTAGCAATAAAAAAATAAAGAAGACAACCTATAAACAAATTACGTGCGTCCCATTTTTAAAAAAAAATGACACAATTTTCTATGTCTCACGGTATATAATTGTCTCCAGGAGACAATTTAAACGCAAGTATGAATTATTTGCATGCTCGGTGAAGTTCTCTCGTAACTTCTGAGAGAAGTTCTTGCCCACAACTCAAAGCAGAGAGTAATCACGAACTCAACTGTTGTCAGTGAACAAATAAAACAAGTTGTCAATGCTTGAAGTCAGAAAAACTGTCGGAGAAAGGTGGTGAAAACAAGCATGGAGAAGACACTCACCTTTTAAGTTCACTGATAAATTCACTAAAAGCTCTAAGAACCAGGACAGAGGCCCATGCATAGACTTGGATCTTATAAGGATAAGCTAAAGAAATTTCTGCCTTTGGTTCAGATCCCCCGCAAATAATACCAACGTAAGCCTACATGACATGTTTCGTATTCGGTTGGCAGTAAGTTAAATTTTTTTGTTAAAAGAGTAAACATGAATTTTCGTATATTTGATTTATGGGACAGGATCCGCTTACAAATTTTTTGGAATCGTTTTACAAATTACACTATGTTCTCTCGAGAGAACATAATGTAGTTAGCAAAAATTTGTATTCTCCCGAAAGAATATAACGTAGTTTGTAAGAGTTTGTAAATAAAAAAGTTTGTAAATATCAACTGTCACTTGATTTATTATTCACGAATATAATCGTTTTTTAAGAATAATGATATTAATAACTAAAAAAGTAATTGAATTCAATATATATTAACATTTAAATTTTACAACTTTACGCATCATTAAGTTGCAAAAAACTAACCGATTAAATTAAAAAAACTCAATTAGTGTAATGATTGACTTTGGCTCATTGAACTCGAGAGCTCATGAGCTTTGGTGTAGTTCACCTGTGCATTGTAGTCCAAAATATCAAATTATGAACTAAGAAAGCTATGAGATAAATAGCATATTGAATATTGGTTATGAGGCTATAATTCTTGACCAAAAGAAAAAAAAAAAGAGTAACCTTCTTTCAATCTCCTATTCAGATAGATAGGAGGCCGTGGCGTAGCCACATTGGAACTAGCAAGTGTGTTGATACCGGCTGGTTTCCAATTTCAGAAATTTTTGTTGATCTTCAGTGATTATAAATGGTTTGTTTCTTTCATAGTTGCTAGTTTTGACACTAGCTTCTTCCATGGTTGGCTGAATTTTGACACCAACTTTCCAATTTTTCTGGCTCCGGGAAGGAGGGTACAACTTCTAGTTTTTTTGTTTTTTAATAATGAAAATAGATAGTAATCAAATATGATTTGAGTTAATGTGAGGCCGAATTTCAAGTGTATTCGTCTGTTAAGATGTTTCAGTTGTTTACAGCACTATACTTAAATTTGACACCTACCATTAATGAGAAACGACTCATCTACTATGAAATTTTCTAAATTTAACTTTTATCACTTTATTCCTGCAGGAGCAAAGAATCCATTATTGCATTTATGAGAGAAGCCAAGGTTATGCCAAAAACATTATATAGTTCAGTTTTGATCTACTAGACATACATGAATTAGTTGACTCATACCCTAATCACCAAAGCATTAATGTGTTTGAAAGAAAGTCCTACTTTATCCACTAAGCAATTTAGACTAACAAATTTAATTTGCTATTCTATTCCTTCCTTTGTCATCCTTCGATAACCTTAAGGTTGTGTGCAGTTAGTAAGTGACTAGTGAGTCAATAAACTTGAATAGCGAGGGCTTGGTTTTCAAGTTGATGTGCTGCATGATTTGCCCCACGGTAGGTGTTACAGAGTTACACCTACGTGAATTTCGTCATTTATGATGTACACAATTGAATATGAGAAGTAGTATCTTGTAGTTACAGACAGATCAGGAGCAGTGCTGGAGTCTATTTCAACTTGCAGATGAATAAATATCTCTGTCTCAGACTCTCAGGAGCAATTGTCACACCACACGACTTTCCATGAACACCATAACTGCGACTCACAATTGACACGGGCACTATTATTATAAGTGTCTGTACACGTATATAATATAGGGTTTTATAATTATGATGTGGAAAGAGGATTGAAATCTTATGTTATAGAGATAAAAAATATGTGGGATCCATGTGTTAAAAAAAATTATATGTAGGACCCATGTCAGCACGGAAATCGAAGGGTATGTAGAAAAATTGTAATTATAATGTTAAATGAAAATTATAAAACCCTATAATATAACGTATTAGAATTTAGAAATATTGTCATTTTCGTTCAAAGATTAAGGTCTAAGTCTAATTAGCATTTGGTGTGTGATCAGAATGGGATGGAGATTTTTTCTATTTTTTTTTATTGGTTATATCGCTCTGAATGGAAGTAAAGTATATTATTTCTTAAACTCATATTTTGTTAATTTTAAAATATAAATCAAATATATTACATATTATATTTGATTCTAATACATATCCGAAACGTTACCTATGTACGCCGATTTGTTGTTCCGTGCCATTTGTGGTGACTGGGGATACATCATTGCCTACTACCCACCCAGGCTTCATTTACGTCCCGTGATATCCGGACACTATTAAATGAGGCCCTTTATTTTCCGAATCATAATGGCAATTTGAATGTCCTTGGAGCTATGGTGTGGGCCTCAACGCTCCCTTATGTTGCCATCTCAAAGTTGATAGAGGGATTTTAGCCCGATATGTTAGGCCTATAATCTTTCATAACAACTTTTAATTTGATTCATATATATATATATATATATATATATATATATATATATATATACATTTTTTTGGAAAAGTTATAATTATAAATTTTTTATTTACAAACTCTTACGAATACAGTACTACCCCCATTACAATGTATAGCTTGTAAAAAAAAAATTAATTTTTTTTTTTTGTAAATATAACTATCTTTTTTTTCTTTATGTAAAAATTCAGTTTTTAAAGTTTACTTTGTTTCGGTTAATTTTATTAATATTCCACGACATTGAAGCTAAGTCATTATTACTTAGAGAAAAAAAATATTAAAATTTAATAACTTAGTTGAAACTTTACAATTATAAGACATTAATAATTGAGAAATATATTTTTTATTACGTCAAGATGAAAACATTAATTTATTAAACAATTTCAGTAACCTATAGTAAATATTCCTTTTTATTTTGTCAAACACAACCTTTTTGTTTGCAACAGATATAAGGGCGTGATTTTACAAAACATTTCCTGTTTCCATTCTTTATTCTCATTTCTTAAAAAATATTTTCATTTTCAAATTTTCATGCTTTAAAAATATGTTTACTTCATGTCATTTTCATTCTCTTTGTTGCTGAATTGCCAAATTTTCATGGGAGGATGTTCAACAGTTTCTTCCTCCTCATTAATTACACACTTCCATTCCCTGCATCAACAACCCCTTTACTACATAACCAGCAATTAAATTTAAGGGTTCGTTTTGTTCTAAAATCAATGTAGATAACTTATTTATATTGATACATTGAGCTCAAAATGACGTAGTTTTGAAGCAGAAATTTTGTAATTATAATTTATTTCAAGATTATAATAGTCTTTTTTATTATACTTTTTAAATTTTTCAACCCAAAATGACGTTGTTTTGTGAGTTATGTAAATAACTTATCTATATTCACTCTAGGAATATTAAAGCCTAAATTTAAACTACTAAATTTAAAATCCTGCATTTTATGGCTCAACAATAGAGAGAAATTACTCCGCCCTATTTGTATTATATATGGTGTAATCTTTTGCCCTTTAATTTGTTCTGCACTTTTTCTTCATTCATTCACTGAACTTAAAAGAGATTTTTGGTGAACGGCTTTGTCGTTTAATGTCATCTAACATATTTGGAAATACTTGATTTTGAGTTTAATTCTTAGCGAGTCTCATCACTCGATCGTATTTAATTAGCTATCCAAAATGCATGTTTCCATTCAGGGAGTTAATCTTCAAACAATAAATAATAAAGTAATTGTTCACAAAAGAGACATTGTCATTCATAATTATGAGGAAACTCCATGATTCTCATATCCCATAAATGACATACGTTATATAACATATGTAGTCTATGGAGATACAGAGAACTTGTTTTATTTTTATTATTGCTAGTCGCAAAAAGTAGGGGAAAGGCTGCCTAGAGTATTCCCTTTCTCAGACACTCATCACGAAGTGGATATTTGAACTGGGTCGGCCCGTCGCAAAGAACAACATTCCCCCGTCTATTTGAACATTGCACATTTTGTAGTCGTCAAACATAACGGAAATAGCAAAAGAGTATTGGTTATATAGCTAATTACAGCTTTAACCATAACCCTTCAACTAAGATCAGAGAAAAATGGAATATTGGTGGAGTTCAACCAATCATTACCTTGTATGAACTGTCCAACAGTGAATTGGCTAGCCTCAGTGGAATTTTTGATGACCCTATAACCTGGCCACGTTACTCTGGCACTTGTATTCGAACCAGGACCCGTATTCATGTACTCTCCATAATAAAGTGTATCCAATGCAAACGTTCCATTCCATTCCAACCACCCTGCAGGGTCTATCAGATCTTCCATGAAAGATTTGAGATAAACAGTTCTTGAATACTTTTTCCAAGGGCGACCAAGGTAAGTCTTGAACGTAGATTTGACTGGGATTAAATCAGCTGCAGCAGCAACCTTGCAATTCAAGATAGAAATTCCAGTGTTTTGGTTAGGGTCTTCTCTGCCTTGTGCAGTGAACAAGTTCTTTTGGTTTTCATTAGGCTTGCGTGCGTATAAGTTGCAGTTTTGAAAGACCACTGCAGCATTGCCAAAGATGAAGTCTACGGTTCCATAAATGTCACATTCACGGTAGAATTGACGGAGAGAGTGGACATAGAGAGTGTCTTGGTATGCAACAAAGCTGCATTGGTAGAAGGCTGAGAAATCAGCACCACTCCTCACCGCCACAGCTTGGTGTTTGCTTGGCCCTGCTGAGTTCTCAAATGTTATACCCCGCGCTATGAACCTGTCTCCTACCACAGCTGAAAACAATATCAAACGCTTAATTAGAATTTGAAGGACCGTATAAAACAATGAACCAAAGGTTTTATAAGAGTTATGTTATATGAAAAGTGATTCTGTTATGTTATAGAGATTCGTTTTGCGTGCCAGAGTTTTTTTTTGCTGCGTCGAAATCGCGTTCATAATTGTGCTTCACCTTTTATTTGTCGATTCTACTATGCAGTTTTGTCACTTCTGAATACTGAAAATCTCCGCCAGAACAATGTTTCCGTCCAAATTATTCCAAACATTGCTTCCCTCCAAAATCTCAACCACCAAGGGCACTGATGCCTCAGGCCGGCCGGCTCATCTCATAGCTCGTACTTGCGTGTTAAAACTAATTTCTGACACGCGGTTAATGTTTCCCGACACGTGTTTTGGACATGCTGTTCCCGTTTCCCATGCCCCACAAAATGTTACGTGTATAAAAAAAATTTGTGTTCATATTAAATGATAGATGATAAACCCATACAAAAACATTAAAAAGTAATTAATGAAGTGGGTCTGCTCTAATGATAAGTAGGGATACAAACCAGAATTTCCCTTATTGGGCTTGAGCAATGTGGACCCCTTCAATCACCCAATTAAAAAAAGGTAAGTCCTCTTTCTGGGAAGAATAATAAATTTATAACGCAAAGCTGAGGTCCAACTTCACTAAATTATTAAGATTCTCGTCTGTTCTTTTACTTTGTCTTTCAAACTAGAGTTGTCGGCAACTACAAGGAAAAAACGAAATTGGGTTTTGTAATATGTTGTTCTTGAGTGTAAAAGCACAAAAATATAAGACAAACTTCGAATCGCACATATAATATTATTTGTATGGGTTTCTCTTCTTGGTGCTGTCCACCCCATAAGTCCATCGATTAACCTTTTGATTTTTAATAACATTTTGCAAATCATTGTTATGTTAATTTTTCTTCCTAGATCCTATTCTGAATTTCCCACGTGATGTGCGAGACCCCAACGTTAATTTAATAGGACGTGCTAATTGATTATATAATTAGGAATTTAGGATCATGCTCGTGCAGCTAGGAATAACAGCCCTACAGCGTGGTGTTGCTTATTCAATTTTTATCAGATCTAGAAAGCCCAATGAGAATTGCAGCATGTTTGGATCATGTAAAACAACAAATTTAATCCAAAAACTTAAGTTGGTGGGTAAGATTATATTAATAATTTTATATATTTTTAATACGCTCCCTCACACGAGAGTCCACTAGACTTAAATAATGGACAATATACAAACTCATCTACCTGTGCTGAGAAACTCTACAAGAATTGATTAATTATTAATTAAATGGGGTGGTGAGGATCAAACCCATGATGCCAAGGCTCTAAGCTTAACCTTGTGGGTAAGACTACATTAATAATTTTAGGGAAAAACTACTCTTATGTTGCATAAGAGTAGTTTTATATCTTACACACTCATCGAAAATCGTGACATTCATTTTTTTTCTTTAAATGGCGGGTCCCACCACCTATGTGTCACAACATGAGAGAAAATCTCTCCAAGATAAGATTAAATGAACCCATAATTTTATATATTTCTTACATATTAGAATTTGTATTTAAAGCGTATATACTAAACTTTATCTATAAATAACATATTTAACAAAAATAAGCAAATGAAACATATAACCAGACGCAAAATTTGAATAAAAAATCATTTGTGCTTTATAATTTATATAAAATTTTCCCATCTCATTTTTAGTCTATGTATCAACTTTAATATCTCCCATGATATAAAATTAGCTGAAAATTATTGTTCATTAAATTTTATGGAGTGAAATTAAATCATTAGATATATTTAAACTTATTGTACTAAGGATTGCGTTAATCTACTGAACTATTCAGTAAACACATTTTTAATTTCAGATCTTTAGCATAACGTGTTTTGCAAAACCAAAGCAATACTTTCTTATGCCTTTCAAAAATAAATCGTTGACAAAAATCTCTTTACTTCTGCCCGATATTTACTGTATTCTCTATACTTTCCTTTTCTTTGGTGGGCTATCTCGATCTCTATACGTCCTTGTTTGCTTGATTGGTAGGGCAAATTTGTGTTTACAGCTACAAGATAACCTATATGGACCCATATACCCATGTCTTTCGGTGTTCAATCATGGCCAAGTGGAAACTTAAAAAATATTTTAAAAGGAAAAAACCAATGTACGTAGTTCTTAGTTCTAACATTCAAATCCAAGTTGTGTTCGAGACAAGAAATTTTTTAAAAAAGGTATAGTATTTAATGTTTTTAAATGCCTATAAGAATCTATCTACATCTATGTACAAGCAGTCATTTTTATTTTCTTTTTCTTTTTGTTTTTTGCCTTTTGTCTGACAACCAACATTGGCCCGTGATTGTGATACATGAAAATGAATTATTAGAGAGCATCAGAAAATGCAGATCTCTGTTTCTTCTACAAAGGTTTCAATAATGGAAGTGGAATATGCGCTTTTAAGTTCACTTAACTAAATCTAGCAATTTCTCTTCTTCCTATTGTATAAATTTTCCTAATCATTATTATTTTTGTCTTGTATATTCACTAAAGAATAATTAGGGCCTATTTTTCGTTTTCATGGTTGTTTTTTCACTTTAATTTTCAAGGATAAGTATAAAACTCTGAGCAAAAGTAGTGGCAGAAACAAAAGGTAGAAAATTTGAATTAAACGCACCAAAAGTAGCTGATTGGAAAGTGGTCCATCCATCCACAACATTTCTACTAGCCTTCACAACCGTCTTTCCAATTCCATCTCCAACTAACATCAAATTGGTCTTCTTCTTTATCACCTCCACATTCTCAAAGTATGCTCCTGCTTTTATGTGTATCACAAACCTACAATCACACAAAATCAACAAGTAACTATTAATTAATGCATGCTTAACAATTAAACTCCATATATACATAATGACAATAAATAAATGGCTACATTAATAATAAATTAATAAGGTCATGATGGATAATGTTGAGATACACCACCCAAAAGCTAGCTTAAAAGGTGGGAGTGCCCAAGACGTTATAAACTCCGCATTAGTTGCTCATACAACCAATGTGGGACTATATATCTCAAACAGATAAGGTTAAGATAGTAAACGTGCCTAGTTGTGCTAGAGTTTGGAGCTGAAGCCAGTGCTTCCCCTATAGTGGTGAAGTTGCCAGAGCCATCTTTGGCTACAACAAGATCAAACTTGGTCTCATTAACAGAAGCTTGTAGTAGCTTTCTCTCTTTGGAGTTAACCCATAATGGGAAACGGTCTTTCATCTTTCCATATTCAGGGAATACCTCAGACTTTGATGGTTTCTTCACTCCAGGGACTGATAAGACTGAACCAATCGTGGAAATGACAGCACAAGACAATGGCCCAATGCATTCAGAGGCAGAAATGGATGACAGCCTAGATGAGTATCAGCCCATGACTAGAGTTAGGATGTCCAAAAGGAGCAAAGTCCAACCCAAATGGATGAGGGATTTTATTGTGTAATACACTGTGCTGAGGGGAAAGGCTTATAGCTGTTGTTAGTTAGTTGTGGGATGAGGTGTATTATTTTCTGTTAGAAGGCATGACTCATATCCGTGTGTGGGTGTGTGGCTGATGCATTTCCTTTTTCTGTTAGAGGTGAGAGAGTAGGATTATAGAATGCCTATGTATCTTGCTGAAAGAATAATGAGAAGTTTGTTAATTCCAGATATTCTGGCTTGGAGGCACAATCTCTCCTCGAATTGAGATCTTTTCCTTGTTTTCTTCCTTTTGTGGACGCACAGATAGCTCTACTGCTATCATTTGGTGCTTTCATTGATCCTTTGCAACATGACAGGCCATTCTACCTCGTCTGATTCCATTGATTCCACCTTGGCTAAGCTTTTACAATCACAGTTAGTCCTTCAACAGGATCTAAAAACCATGGCTCAAAAGGTGTCTTCCTTGGAGGCTCGCGCACCACCGACCGGACCTGTAATTCACACTACGACTTCGCCTGCTGCAATTAAGGCAGCCACACTCAAGCTGGATGTTCCACGTTTCGATGGTTCAGATCCCTTGGGATGGGTTTTCAAGATCACACAATTTTTTGAATTCCATGCCACGCCTGAAGATCAACGTCCTAGAATCGCATCATTTTACATGGAAGGCGAAGCTTTGAGTTGGTATAAATGGATGTTTGCCAATGGTCAGATCACATCGTGGCCGGCACTCCTACAGTCGTTGGAACTCCGTTTTGCACCATCTCAATATGAAGATCCGAAAGGTGACCTTATGAAGCTTCTTCAAACCGGATCTGTTCGTGAGTATCAATCTCAGTTTGAAGTTTTAGCTAATCGATGTATTGGCTTGCCTCCGCCGTACCTCCTTAGCTGTTTTGTCTCCGGTCTTAAACCAGACATTCGTCGTGACGTTCAAGCCCTTCAGCCGATGTCCTTAGCCCAGGCTATTGGGTTAGCACGACTCCAGGAGGACAAAATAAGTGATCAAAAATCTTATTATAAGCCAAAGCATTCTTTCGCGTCGACCTCGAGTGGCTATACCAGAGCGCCGATCCTCACCACGACAGTGGCCAAGGGCATCACAGCTCCTTCCACTCAGGCAGCTGGATCGGATTCAACACCGTTTGCTGGAGCTAAACCGCAGATTAAGCGTTTGTCGCCGGAAGCCTTACAGGTGCGGCGTGACAAAGGATTGTGTTATTACTGTGATGAGAAATATAACCGTGAGCACCGCTGCAAACGTTCTTTCATGATTCTACTGGTTTCTCCTGAAACAGAGGATCCTCCTGACATGCAACAATTGTTGTTGGACGATACAGGGGCAACTCCACTTGCTAATGACCCTTCGCACCAGCATGGAGAGGCAGATGCCGCTCAGATTAGCTTCCATGCTTTTCTGGGTCATACGGTTCCACAAACCTTACGTGTCCAGGGCCGCGTTGGGAAGGCCCAGTTGTCCATCCTCATAGATAGTGGGAGTACCCACAATTTTGTGCAACCACGGCTGGCTCGTTTTTTGGGCTTACCGGTCCAACAAGCCCAAGGTTTCCAGGTTTTGGTGGGCAACGGTGAGGAGCTCAATTGTGATTCTTGGTGCAAGCAGGTCCGCCTCACCATTGGGGATCATTCCTTCATGGTTGATTTATTTTTGCTGCCAATCTCTGGGGCTGATTTAGTCATGGGCGTCCAGTGGCTTAAAACATTAGGGCCCATCCTTACCGATTTTGATACATTGACTATGAAGTTTATTAGGGAGGGCAAAGTGGTTACTCTTCAAGGCAGTCCAACTATTGCGGTCCAAAGTGCCTCTGTGGCCCAAATGCGCAGAATGGTGTCCACACATGCCATTGCAGAGATGTTCCACCTCCATGGCTCACCGACTCCACCGACTGCACATGCTGATATCACCGTTCCTGCTGCGATTGCGGATCTGCTGGTACGCTATGCACCTCTCTTTGACAACCCCACCTTCCTACCTCCTCCGCGTCTGACGGATCATCATATTCCGTTGTTGGAGGGAGCTCAACCGGTCAACGTTCGTCCATACCGCTATCCCTATTTTCAGAAGAGGGAGATCGAACGTCTCACATCAGAAATGTTAACGGCTGGCATCATACAAAATAGCACCAGCCCTTTTTCTTCTCCCGTTTTGCTGGTCAAGAAAAAGGATGGCTCGTGGAGGTTTTGTACCGACTATCGTGCCCTCAACGCCATAACCCAGCGCGATCGTTTTCCAATACCTTCCATCGACGAGCTGCTCGATGAACTACATGGTGCGCGTTGTTTCTCGAAGCTAGATCTGCGCTCCGGGTACCATCAAATTCTCATGCACCCTGCTGACGTCGCTAAGACAGCCTTCCGCACCCACGAAGGTCATTTCGAATACTTGGTTATGCCGTTTGGGTTGTGTAATGCCCCAGCGACTTTTCAATCGACGATGAATTCCTTGTTTAAACCTTTTCTGCGTCGTTTTATTATTGTTTTTTTTGACGATATCTTGGTTTTTAGTAAATCCTTGGAGGAACACACTCAGCATTTGGGGGAGGCATTCACCAAATTGATGGACAATAAATTTTTTTTAAAGAAATCCAAGTGTTCGTTTGCCCAGAGTTCCCTGGAATACCTTGGGCATATTATATCACAGAATGGTGTTGGTCCTGACCCAGAAAAAATTGCTGCAATGTTGGCTTGGCCAGTCCCTGTTTCCCTCAAGCAGTTGCGGGGTTTTTTGGGTTTGACAGGGTTCTACCGACGGTTCGTCAAAGGGTACGCCTCCATTGCTGCTCCCTTAACCGATTTGCTCAAGAAGGATGCCTTCTTTTGGTCCCCAACAGCACAGGAGTCTTTTGATCGATTGAAGCATGCCATGACTCAATCACCAGTCCTGACTTTACCCAACTTCTCTATTCCCTTTACCATAGAGACTGATGCTTCTGGTACCGGCATGGGTGCCGTTCTCCTCCAAGAGGGCCATCCTATAGCGTATTTCAGCAAAAAGTTTTGTGCCAAGTTACAAGCCTCATCCACATATGTTCGTGAATTGCATGCCATTGTGGAGTCCATTAAGAAGTGGCGACACTATTTGTTAGGGAGGAAGTTCACCATCCATACTGACCAGCGCAGCTTGAAGGAGCTCATGTCTCAAACGATACAAACGCCGGATCAGCAGTACTACCTATCCAAGCTTCTAGGATATGATTATGAGATCAAATATAAACCGGGTACTGACAATAAAGTTGCTGATGCTCTTTCCCGCAGGCATGAATCCAATTCCCAGGTCTTCGCATTGACAGTACCTCAATTCGATGTGTTAGAGAAAATAAAAGGGGACTATAGCTGTGATTCTGAGGCATTTAAACTGCTGCAAGAC
Organism: Gastrolobium villosum; assembly: GCA_032173675.1. NCBI lineage: Eukaryota > Viridiplantae > Streptophyta > Magnoliopsida > Fabales > Fabaceae > Gastrolobium > Gastrolobium villosum. The sequence goes on along the minus strand of JAVKPL010006582.1, from coordinate 8,554 downwards.
ATTGAACAGGATCCACACTCTCATCCTGGCTTCACCGTGGTGCGTGGCTTGTTGTTGTACAAAGGCCGAATTTTTATCCCACAGAATTCGGAGCTTCGACAACTGTTCTTAGAGGAATTTCATTCTTCTCCTACAGGGGGCCACATGGGTGTCAAAAAAACATATGCTCGCTTGGGCGCAAATTTTTTCTGGCATGGCATGCAGCGTGACGTCCACCACTTTGTTCGCCAGTGTCTTACTTGTCAACAAATAAAAAATCCCACTACTAAACCCACTGGGTTACTTCAACCAATTCCAATACCAGTGGCAGTTTGGGAAGATATTGCCATGGATTTTATCATCGGGCTCCCGTCGTTCCAAAATCATACTGTCATCTTGGTAGTGGTGGACAGACTATCAAAGGCCGGCCATTTTGGGATGCTCCCTACGCAATTTACAGCTGTCCGCGTAGCCGAACTGTTTTGCCAACTGATTTGCCGCCTTCATGGCATGCCGAAGAGCATCATTTCGGATAGAGACCCGATATTCATGAGTCGTTTTTGGCAGGAACTTTTCACCCTCAGTGGAACAAAATTAAGAATGTCATCGGCCTATCATCCTCAAAGTGATGGGCAAACGGAGGTCCTTAATCGAGTTTTGCAACAATATCTGCGTGCCTATGTCCATGAGCACCCGAAATCTTGGGGAAAATTCTTGCATTGGGCCGAATATTGTTACAACACATCCGTTCACTCCTCCACAGGTTTTACACCTTTTCAAGTGGTTTTTGGTCGTGAACCACCTTCATTACCACACTATATAGTGGGATCCAGTTCTGTCGAGGCTGTGGATGCCGAACTGTGTAGCAGGGATGCCATTCTCACTCAATTGAAACAAAAACTGATAAAGGCCCAAGCTGTCATGAAGGCCAACGCGGATAAGCACCGACAGGATCACAAATTCTCTTTAGGTGATATGGTTCTGGTCAAGCTTAGACCATACAAGCAATCTTCTCTTGCTCATCGCGCCAGCCACAAGTTGGCAAAGAGGTACTATGGCCCCTATCGCATCACCAAGTGCATTGGTAATGTGGCTTTTGAATTAGAGCTACCTTCACATTCAAAGATACATCCGGTTTTTCATGCTTCGCTACTCAAGCCATTTCATGTGGACAATCATACCAGACCCCTAGGACTGCCAATCGATGCTTGCTTGAATCAACCTGTGATCCAGCCTTTGGCAGTACTGAACGCGGAAAAGGACTCGACTACGGGCCAGGAACGATGGTTGATCCAGTGGGAGGGCTTGTATCCTGAAGATTCAACTTGGGAATTCCGTGAGGAAATTCTAAAAGCTTACCCGTCTTTGCACCTTGAGGACAAGGTGTTTGCAAAAGGGGTGGGGGATGATAAGACTGAACCAACCGTGGAAATGACAGCACAAGACAATAGCCCAAGGCATTCAGAGGCAGATATAGATGACAGCCTTGATGAGTATCAGCCCATGACTAGAGTTAGGATGTCCAAAAGGAGCAAAGTCCAACCCAAATGGATGAGGGATTTTATTGTGTAATACACTGTGCTGAGGGGAAAGGCTTATAGCTGTTGTTGGTTAGTTGTTGGGATGAGGTGTATTATTTTCTGTTAGAAGGCATGACTCATACCCGTGTGTGGGTGTGTGGCTGATGCATTTCCTTTTTCTGTTAGAGGTGAGAGAGTAGGATTATAAAATGCCTATGTATCTTGCTAAATGAATAATGAGAAGTTTGTTAATTCCAGATATTCTGGCTTGGAGGCACAATCTCTCCTCGAATTGAGATCTTTTCCTTGTTTTCTTCCTTTTGTGGACGCACAGATAGCTCTACTACTATCAATATGTTGATATGAGTAAAGGTAAACATTAGATTTGATCAAGATGTGTGTAACATCTGAAGGACTAGCAAAGGCAAAGAGTGGTTGTCAGTTCAAATAAGGCATGAACAATGAGTGACTCATATTAAATCTTGTAGTTGGGATACATGAATGAATTGAATCAACACCTAAAAGAGAGGGATTTCAGAGATTGTGCAAGTAGTCTGAGACTGTACAGTTAGTGATAACTTATAAGAATTAATTGATACTTTATATATTAACAAGATGTATCTATTTTTTGATAGCCAAGAATGAAAGAACTCCATATAGTTAAATGTACATGACTTAGAGTAATTTCGGCATGAGTAACCTCCTGAGAAAACATCTAATAAGTGTATGAATGATGACAAAGCACGCTGAAAAGTCTCATGTTAGTTTGTGCGAACAATTATTGATCCTTAAAGCGGTCGGGTGTTATAAGTGGTATCAGAGCATAGCCTCTCTCCTAGTACGGTGTGGTTCGAGAGGGAACCAGGCGGAAGGTGGTGGGTATGTACATCCCATGGGCTGGCAAGGGCAGTGATTGCCGGTGCAAAAGAGGCATAGACAATGAGCGACTCATGTCAAATCATGCAGCTGGTAGTACATGAATGAATCGAATCAATACCCGAAAAAGAGAGATTCCGGAGACTATGCAGTTATGGGAATGTATAGTTTGAGATAACTTCTAAGATTTAATTGGTATTACTTATATTAACAAGATACATCTATTTTTCGGTAGCTCGGAATGAAAGAACTCTGTAGTTAAGCATACTTGACTTGGAGCAATTCTGGGAATGATGACCTCATGAAAAATTGTGAGTGAAGACAAAACACATTAAAAAATCTCGTGTTAATTTGTAAAAAAAAAAAAATTCACTGCTCCTTGAAGCGACCGAGCAATGTGAAGTTGCATTTCATTTGAGAGATTTTTGTGATTATGTGTGTAGCCTCGTTTTGTAATTAGTGGACATGTGGTTGATATGAAGTGTGAAGACTTGATGGATGCATAAATGTCGTATTAATATATATATTTTTGTTTTGTGTGTCTATCAATGTTGTATTAATTTAGTTAACACAATGAGTAAGTAAATTTGATTTCATCAGTATGTTTATATTGCAAATTTGCTGATTTTGTCTCTCCCCAATTCGGACCATTTTATAATTGTCCTTGAAATTGGAGTAAGTGACAACACGTACTCGAGTAAGTAAAAATACTTAATTGAGTAAATAGGGATTGGATGACTTGGAATATGCTATCTCACTTCAGTAATTTCCTTGGAATTGGGCTTCCATTTGGATGTGTTATTATACAAATAACATTAAAAAATTTAGGAAACTGAAGTGAAATAATCCTTCTCTTAGCAGGAATACAAAATATTTAAGGTTTGAAGATAGGGAAAAAATAAATTAAAATATATTTTTTAATAAATAATTACGAATAAGTTGCTGTTTTGAACCTAATTACGAATATATTGCACTCATTCACGTTTAAATTGGGCGTGACTCCCAAGGCATTTACGCCTAATTTAGGCGTGACTCTTCTGGGGTTGACATGTGGCACAAAAAGTTAACAGTTTAATCATAAAATTTTATAAGGCCATAACTTTTGACTCGCGTATCCGAACCAGGTAATTCTTTTTTTGATTCTACATAACTTTCCGAGATTTACGCAATAACATCTCATTTGATATATTTTATCTCTCACAAACATATTTCAAATTTGCAACAATGGTACTATAAAGATAGTACTAAAGTGGATTAGCTCATCTATAAATAAGGATACTTAATGTCATATTAAAATATATACTTCTACCACGTGTTTGAAAAAAATAGTGTACAAGGTTATTGAATTGCAATATGTATTGTGTATCGTTTGTCCGATTTTTCATATCGTGAATCATGTCGAATCGTAAGATACATAATATAATAAAAAATAATTTAAAAATATATAACTTTTTTATGAATTTTATCGAACCGTATCGTAAGTTACATCCTTATGTTTTATGACTTTATTCAATAAAGCCATTTAAATTATGTATGCCCCCATGACCCTTTGCATACTCATTTTCGCAAAACTAGCTGTTTATGGCCATTATTTTCATTCTCTGGTGCAATAGAAATCAATTACTAATGAGTGGGAATCGATTTCCAACCTTACAGATGAGTGGAAATCGATTCCTATTCACAAGGAATCGATTCCCAACCTTTTAGAATGGTTGGAAATACGTTTAAAAATATTCTAAAATCTTTTCAAACATGTTTTTATAAATGCGTAACGCTATAAACCCTTTGTGTAATCAAATGATAATTTAATGCATGTATTTTAACAAAAATACGTTTGAGCTTACTCATGCAAGAAGTCAGTTACCCTAACAATTAATTCTAAGTCCTAAAGTATATTACTTGATAATTCTTGGACTTAGAATTAATTGTTAGGGAGGGTGTCCTTGTATGCAATCTTACCCTTGTATACATGCAAAGAGGTTGTTTCCTGAATACAAACCCCATGATCTTTCAATTACAAAGTAGTAGCTTTACCACTACTCTAGGCTCGTCATTTTAACCATTTCCCTTGATATTCTCGTAATATATTGTTCTTTAATTGGATAGTGCTAGTAAGATACCACTGCCAGTAACAAAAATGTCTATTCTTTTTTTCTTTAATTATTAATCGGTGAGTATATCCTGGCTTTGAAAATATTATCAGTAAATACCTTCTTGTAATTAAAAATATTTATATTATTGTATTTTATAATTAACACAGTTTTTTTCATAATAACAATTTAAGTGAATGTGTAATTCAAAATTTTTTTCCATATTTTTCATGTCCAAATTTAAGTTTGATTCATATAGAACAGAATTACATCCATTTTTTAAAAAACCCAGTCGCATTAAATTTACTAAGAAATCCAGTCTTTTTTTTTTTGGAGATTGCTCCTTTGGTTTCCAGAGCTTCGCTCCGACTATGTCCAATCATATTTTTGCATTAAATTACTTTCTGTTAATAGCCGTAATTATTTTCAAAATCTATCGCATTAAATTATTTGTAAAATAAAGCGGTACATTAGTGATTCATAGAATAAAAAAATAAATTACTTTTAATTTTATTCCCGCTATCATAGATGACAAATCAAATGACAGCATTTGGTAAACGAGGTAAAGGATAGCCTATTTGGGAATGAATAATTGTATCTATTTTCAATAATTCATGTATGGTGAAAAATCTCAAATCATTAATTGATAGATCAATCTCCAATAATTTAAATATCCATTTTCTCTTTTTGTTTATAAGATTTTATGGTATGTGTGTGGAAGCAAATTGGGAAACCCAGCATGTACCCAAAAAAACAGTGAACACGGCAACAGGAACAACAAGAAGAGTTTGTATGAGGCCTTGATAACTCATATTTTATTACACTTATTTGTTACTCTTGGTTGGTAATTTTAGGTTTTATTTGAATTAAATAAAGGTATTTTGGGTTAAATTAGAATTCTAGTTTTTAATTGGGTTTAATTGATTTTCGTCATAATTTTCCAGATTTACACTACTTTCGTATTTTGACCATATCTCACTCTACAGATGTCCGATTGACTCCGTTCTTGTTGTGTTTTGCAGCTAACAGGAAGGGCTATAATCGCTATTTCAGCTACTGAAGCTCAATTCGGACGGGAAGATGGTCTAAACCTGAGCTCAAGATGACGTGTTTTTTGCTGGAATATTATTTCATTATTGGATTTGTAATTTAAATTAAAGCCCAATTATTTAAGTGGCCCAAAGCCAAATTAGTTTTATTTTATTATTTTATATTGCATTTTAGACGAATGGGCCGGGCCGATCTGAATTAAGCCCAGCCCAAATTGATTTTTGAACCCTAACCTTAGGTTGGTTAATTTTGAATTACGAATTTTAATCCCAATTTTATATCCTGTCTTTTAAATTATTCAAACTGGAATCAAAACCCCCCTTTTATTTTCTATTTTCAGCAACGATTTTCATCCAAACAATTTCCTTGAGAGACGACTTAGGGTTTCCACTTTACTGCAAATTTTCTGAACCCTAAATAAAAATAATTTTTAATTTGCGCGAGTTCGACAGCTCGTGTCAAATTTGGCGCCGTTGCCGGGGAAATTGCAACGGTTTAAATCGTTTCTGTTTCTAAAAAAAAAAAAAAAAAAACAAAATTTAAATTGATTTTTAATTTTCGTTTCTGTTATAGAGTTTTAAAAAAAAAAATTTCTTTAATTCTCCTTAATTCTTTTTTTTTTAATATTAGTTTTCTGTTTCTGTTTTAAAAAAAAAAATAATAAAAAAATATTTTGTTTTTGATTTATCTGTTTTTGTGTGTTTCTATTTTTCTGAGCATACTTTAGTGCAAGCATCCACAGTCCAATCCTCAGCAGCTCCTATAGTAGCATCAAACATGAATAATCAAAGAATTGAAAATAAGCTTGAAGAGTTAAACTCGCTGGTGAGACAATTGTCAGTAACACAGATAGTGCAGCCTCCCACTCCACAGATGAGCAACTTTTGTGGCATCTACTGTAATCCTCTTCATTCCACGGATGTCTGCCCCTCCTTTCATGATAACATCCCTCTAGTTGACCAGACAGTAGCTGCAGTAGGAGTTTTTCCAGGAAAATCACAGTATCAGCAGCAACAATACAATCCCTTCTCTAATACTTATGATCCTGGCTGGAAGGATCATCCCCACTTGAATTGGAATCAGAACATGAACCAGCAGAGCCTTCCTCCTTATCAACATAGGCAAAATTTCCAACAGGTTGTACCTCCACATCATTGGCAACAAGAGCCACTAGCCCAACAACAAATCAATTGCGGTCCTTCACTAGAAGATTTGGTGAAACAGATGACGACGAGTAACTTGCAATTCCAGCAGCAGACCGAATCTACAATTCAGAACCTGCAAACACAGATTGGGCAGTTGGCAACATCAATGAGTCAGGTTCAACCTCAAAGTTCCATCAGTTTTCTTCCTCCACAAACAGTTCCAAAACCAAAAGGGAATGCAAATGTGAGTGCTATATCTCTAAGGTCATGCAAGCAACTGCATGATCCCCAGCAAGCTACAGTTGAGGATGAACTAGCATTGGAAAAAAATAAGACAGCGCAAGAGAAGCGAAAACTTGACAATGAACCTGAGTTCTCTGTTCCGCTTCCCTTCCCTCAAAGAACCATCAATTCCAGGAAATTGGCAGAAATAGCACAAGATAAGGAGTTACTAGACACATTCAGGAAGGTTGAAGTTAACATTCCTCTCTTAGCTACGATCAAGCAGATTCCAAAATATTCCAAATTCCTAAAAGAATTATGCATCAATAAGAGGCGACTGAAGGGGGACGAGATAGTTAACGTGAGCCACAATGTATCAGCCCTCATCCAACCCATGCCTGAGAAATGCAAAGATCTAGGAACATTTACTATTCCCTGCATTATAGGAAGTTCTATATTTGATGATTGCATGCTAGACTTAGGTGCTCCCATTAAAGTCATGCCTGAGTCTGTTTACAAGTCCCTTGGTCTTGATCCTTTGCGTGCTACTGATGTTATTATCCAGTTAGCCAAAAGGAGCAATGCTCATCCTTCTGGTTTAATTGAAAATGTTTTAGTCAGAGTAAATAACCTGATATTTCCTGATGACTTTTACATTTTAGATATGGAGGGTGAGTCTCCTAGTAGTACGCCCCCAATCATACTTGGGAGGCCCTTTTTGAAAACTGCAAGGACCAAATTAGATGTGCATGCTGGGACTCTATCCATGGAATTTGGTGATAGCATTTTACATTTTAGCATATTTGATTCCATGAAGCATTCTAAGGTTCAAGTTGAGCATTCAGTTTCATGCATAAATGTGATTCATGATGTGGTTGGTAAGGTTGATTCTGAATTGATTAATGATTGTGCATTACCTGTGGATTCTGACCTACCTATTAATGATTCTGAATTTGTACTAAATGTGAAGTTAGGCAAGACTCCCCATTCTGGTAATGATTTTGATCCTAACTCTCATGGACCCAAGATGAAATGGGTACAAAAAATTTCTTCCTCTATTTTTAGTATGCAGAAAAGTTTGCGTAAGGTTGGAAGAAAGGATCAAGAGAAGAAGAAATGCATACATAAAAGAAAGCCCCCAAAGTTGCGTGATAAGCAGATGGGGAAGAGTTGCACAATGATTGGCCATCACCTCAAAGTTGTTCATGAAGGACCCCAGAAGCAACCTGTGGAGACAGAGGCTCTACTCACTGATGTTGTTTATCCTCCTTAGGGAGTCCAGGGAGTCTTCTTCCCTCTTTTTTCTTTTCTTTCTGTTATTTGCATTTTTCTTTTTCTTTCTTTCTTTTAGTTTTTGACTTCCGTAGGTAGATTTTCCTCTTCTTTCTGGTTATTATTGAGTGGTACATGGATTATACTTAAATCACAGGGTTTGATAGAAATTTCTGCTTAGGCCTGGTTCTTGATTCTTGGATCGCATTACTTGTTACTTGTTACTTGATACTGTGCTGCTGATTGCATGATTTGGTATACCCTTGTGAGGTTTTTGAGCCTGTAGACATGGTCTTCATATGTAGGCCAGTCTTTCTTTCTTGTGTGATTCTACTCTTGATTGTTGTCCTCTAGAACTTGCTCTTGTTCTTTTTGAAACTGCACTTTTCACTTGCATGCA